>JAEQML010074944.1:0-14079 GCA_016904865.1 Pissodes strobi | reverse complement strand
GTAGGTATAAAATAGCGTACTAGTGCTTCTAAAATCGTTTCGAATAGATGTCACTGGCGACCTAAATATTGAATACCGAGAATCATTTGCAACTGAACCGAAATTTTAGTGGAGCGGAATAAGCATATATTCCGTTACATTCTAATTTTGTTTTATCAAGGTGTTCAAGCGCCTTTAATTTTGGTACATACATCAGTCAATAATAGCTTACAGGATGTGCAGTAAAATATTAAATTACACTGGCTTAACACGATGTAGTGACACGCGGTGGATGTTACGTTAGCACAAGTTTTACAAAAAGTTAGCTTGCATGTGTCACAGCAGGCTTCAAAGACCTCATTGTCCTGTGGGCGAGCCTTAAACAAGCATTGACATTTAGATTATACTTAATATAAAATAAATTTAACGTTATTATTGCCACTTTTCTATTTTATACGATGGCAGTATCAAATTTTAAATCTGACGTTTCGTGTCCTGGTCCCCATCATCCACTTCATTTTTTTAAATACGGACCTGGGTCAAAAAATATCGCCCCATCTGTGTCTAATACATTATCTCTTATGGAAAAAATCTAGATTTGTTGATTTATTAATATGTGTGATACATCGTTGGGTATGGGAGACCAAAGGCTTCTAAAAAATGAAATAAAAAATCCAGGTCCGTGTTTAAAAAAATTAAATTGATGATAGGGGCACAGACACGAAACGTCAGATTTAAAATTTGACACTGTCATCGTATAAAGGAGAAAAAGTGGCAATAATAATGTTAAATTTATTTTATATTATCTCTTCAAATAAAGTCAGGAAAAAATAAAAATAAAATAGCTGATTTTCGGTTTTTTACGGATATCTCCGGAAGTGGTCGAAATTTTCTAAATTTCTCGACGGCATATCAATGACCCCTAAATTGCGCAACTTTGTCCCTACTAAACAGACTTCATATCTCTTATGGTTTCCGAGATCTTAATGGTGAGAAACGAATTTGTTACACCCTGTATAGCTAGGTTTTTTGAAATCGAAAACCAACTTGAAATATTTGCGCATGCTCAAATATCCAAAATCCAGTCGTTAGTAGTTCTGTGAAACTAACATCTCGAGATACCTATTTTATTATAATCGACAGAAGTTCAAAAAAGTGCAGTTTCTTAATTATTACCTGGATATTAAAGATTGTCAGGAAACAACTCGAAATGCAAGTTTTACGGTTTTGTTTGAGATGAGTTGGAGTCTATGATATGTATATGAAAAGGACATTGAATGGAAATGTCACCTGTGAAGTTCAGAAACTAGTAATAAATTCTAGCTGTATTTCTGGCAGCAAACATAGAAACCTTTCTGAGCTACTTACAATATTCTTCCTTCTCATACCAGTTTCTAAAGGAATTTGGCAGCTTCTGAAGGATGTTATAAAACATCGCTTCAGGCTTTTGAAAAATTAAAATTTCACATGTTGCGAGTTGGTTTCTTACGGATTGTGTAGACATTTTTATAGTTTCTCTTACGAGATGTTTATGAAATTTTTAAAGGCAGTGTCACGGATGTTTTCGTAAATTGTCTGAAATGTGTATAGATAAGTGTTAAATGTCATAGATTTGAGAACAAGAAACACCCTTTAGCCAAATAACTTAAATATTGTATTTATTTAAGCCTTATAAATTATGACACATATGCGCAAAGACTGAAATGATGTGTCAGTTTTTTGTGAAAAGACCGAAGCTAAGACATATTGGAGTTTTACCAGATCAAGCTCATCTGTTTTTATACTATGGATACATCAAAATTTTTTACATGTCCTTAAGTTTTGCCTGGAAGATTATTTGTTGGCTTATGATAAGAGAGATGCAATTTTGCCTTGTTCAAAATTTAGTATTTTATCATTTGAATTTGCTTTAATTTGGTCTTGTAGAATGTGGCTTAAGTAGAGCTGTTATTCACTTTTGCATATTTGGATCATTTCGTAGAGATAATAACTAAAGCTATATACTAGTAGGTGATGAAGAATGAAATGATATATTTTACTGTTATTTATGCAGAGTGTTTTCTAGGTAAGTATTTGGATTCAATTATCTTTTTACGAATTTTATATATCCAACGAAGTATCGTGGTACAATATTTTATTTCTAATTCTAGTGCGAGTTTTCTTCGTAAAATTACCCTTGGATAGACTAAAAATGTTTTACACTCATTAGGAAACACTCAGTATATGTTGTAAGAGCGGTTTTAGTATATCTATGTACCCTCGTGAAAAAAAAACATTTTTTTAAGTAAATATTAGTAAAGAGGTATTATTATGTTGTTAAACCCGTCGTAAATTTTATACTTGAATTAGATTAATACAAAATAGCTTATCTTCCACTCTTGAAAGTCAATATGCTCCTTCATAAGCAGTGGATTAATTTTTTTAAATCGTGAAACCAGCATTCAATCGAGCAGAGCTAATCTCTTCATCTTCCTCCATTGAAGAAGTAAGAGCTGTCGTAGTTATCAATTGAGTGAATTATGTTTACGTCATTTAGTTGATAAAACTTGTTCTGTAAACGTGAAGAGATATAGCCTAAAGTCACATATATTTTTAATTTAGGGTTGATTTTTTCTGTGATAGAGGTTAAAAGCCCTTGTCTTACATACTTCCATCTGCATTGTTAACTAAAAGCCCGTTGCCCATTCCTGTATACAACTTTTGACTTTAAGGCAATGCCCCAGATAAACCCACACCAGATGCGAAAGGTCGGCAAATTTCTCGCCATAACCTTGACGTGGCGGTTATACGCGGCCTGCACCAATTAATCTGGGTATGATTATAAAATTGCTTTTCAAAATTAAAATAGTTGGTCTGCACCAATTAAATGAAAGCGTGTTTTGTTGGTGGACTTTCTTTTTCTTGGTAATCTAGTGATATTATGGCCGCACTGATTTTTACAGAAATTCTCCTTATACGCTTTAAGGTTATTTTTGTCAAGCAAAGTTTTCTATGTGAATAATATATGTTTTGATGCATTTCTATATACGCTTTGAATTTGTTTAAGGACTTTGGAATTAATTGAAAGAGTAGAGAACGGGAGCGTTTAAATTGGCCGCAAGGTCAAGGACAAGAACATTTCTGCGTCAGTGTCAAAATGTATTTTTGACACTCGTAAGCAATTTTGCCAACCTATTTTAGGGGCCACACCTAAGATCACTCGGGTTCTAGCAATGTTTTTTGCACCCCATGTTATACAAAAGTAGATATAGAAAAAATTTTGATGGTTCAGACTTGGGTTCATATATGATTTTGTTTTTTACGAAAACAGAATTCACTTAAAAAAATACATTTAGAATAAAAAAGATTATTTTAATTACGTATATAGCTACATTTTAATATTATACAGGATGTTTCAGAAAAGGTGGCTCTGAAACTATTTATTTATTCCAGAAATTTTGAAAACAATGTTACTACTAAAAAGAATCATAGTGGATCTTAATTTTTATTTTTTTAATCTGCAATTTTGATACAAAGTATGTACAGGGTGGCTTGTTTTCGTGTCTATGTATGGGGAACACGAAAACTGTAAGAGATACAGTGTCGGTCAAAATAAGGCAAAATTGCGCAGTTAGGTGCCTAACAATATGCTATTTAGAAAGTTTCAAAATTCCGAGTATTTCCGGAGATATCCGGAAAAAACCGAAATTTTGAAAAATGGTTTTATTTTTTTTCTGGGCTTATTTAAAAACGTATTTCAAATTGAATTGCACTTTTGCATTGCCACTTTCTCCGCTCTATCCAATGATGGCATCCAATTTAAAATCCGACGTTTCGTCTTCAAGGGATCATCAACTTTCTTTTTTTAAATACAAACTCTAATTTTTTTATCGTTTTTCAGATTATTGGCGTTATTAATATGAGTATATGTTTTTATTTTTTTTTTATTTATTTTTTTATTTTTATTTTTTTTTAATTAAATATTTTGCTTTGGCGTAATTTTAAATAATTTAAGCTAGGTACTTTTGAAATTTTTATATTCTATAAAAATATTTTATTTTGTTTTTTGTATTAAGTGGAAAATTGGAGCCGGCATTAAAAATTAAAAATAGTAAAATTATTTTTTTACGAGAATGTGGCCATGAACCATTACTCAAACAAGTTGCTTAGTGCAAAGATAAAATATTTTCAACTTTTAACCAATTAAAAAATTTATTTAATAGAGAACATCAACAATTTATAATCATACTACGTGATACTATAGGTACTTTGATGGAAAAACACACCTATTGGAATTTTGCCTATAAATTATTTTTTTTATTATTTGTATAAAAAGTACTTACCTTAAATTATTTAAAATTACGCCAAAGCAATATATATAAATTAAAAAAAGTAATAATAAAAATTAAAAAAAAAATTAATACAAATACTCATATTAATAACGCCAATACCATAATCTGAAAAACGATAAAAAAAATTAATGTTCGTATTTAAAAAAAGAAAGTTGATGATGATCCCTTGAAGACGAAACGTCGGATTTCAAATTGGATAACATCATTGGATAGAGCGGAGAAAGTGGCAATGCAAAAATGCAATTCAATTTAAATTTGTTTTTAAATAAGCACATGAAAAAATAAAACGATTTTTCAAAATTTCGGTTTTTTCCGGATATCTGCGGAAATACTCGGAATTTTAAAACTTTCTAAACAGCATATTGTTAGGCACCTAAATGCGCCATTTTGCCTTAATTTGACCGACACTGTATCTCTTACGGTTTTCGAGTTCCCCATACATAGACACGAATTCTAGCCACCCTGTACAATTTTTGAATATCTATATTTTAGAACAAATGTCAAAATCGTTAAAAAAAATGATGTGCGTCACCTTTATAAGTACACAACTGAAGTGAAACTTCTGAAAGAAATATTTGGAATGGAATTGAGTTTTTCTTTCTCAAGTTTTGCCCCCGGTGTCGACACTTCTTTAATTTTGTTGTGCTTTTCCAATTTTTTTTTCGCAGAAAACGCCTTTCTCTAGCGTTGTTTTAATTACTTGTTTTGATTTTGTTTTATAATATTTTTATTAACTTTCCGAACAATTTTTAATTTTTTTTCTTTTAATTTTTTTTTTCTTATTTAGGTTTATAACGCTTTTATTAACTTTCCGAACAATCTTTTACGTTTTTTTAATTTTTTTGTCCTTTTATAACACTTGTTAACTTTTCGAAAATTTTTTTACGTTTGTTTCAATTTTTTCCCATTTTTTCAAAAATGTTTTTTTTTTCATAAAGCATTTTTTCTTCTTGCTTGCCATCCCCGACCTCGTGGCTGAACTCTTTCACCGAAAACCGCGTTTCTAACTTTTTATTTTTCATTAATTTAGTTTTTCTTCATATTCTCCTGAACGCGGAGGCGTACGTGTTCCAGTTTTCGTCCAGGATCCGTATTTTACTCCGGCTACATGTTCAGAAATTTTGGAAATAAGTGTGCGGGAGTGTGCATTAAACAACATTTACATACCTTTCAGGATCGCGAGGTAATTTAAATAATGATTTTTCGCCACCACTTCTAGTAGAACAATTCAAATAAAGGCATTTTTAACAAAAATAATATAAAGAATAATTATTTTTCGAAACGCTCTCGGACTTAACCACAAGACTCGCGTTTAGAATCACACTAGAGCGTGCCCTGACTATTTCGTCGGATGGCTGGCCATCCCAAGGAGGCGGAGCTTTGAACGAATTCTTGTTTCATGCGTTAGGGGAGCGCTTTCGCATCTAGTGTGCGTTTATCTGGGGCAATGCATCAATGCTTGATGATTATATGAAAAATTCAGAAAATTTGAATTTCATCAAAAGTAATATCGGGCATGGAAGATGGGCTTTTGGTCACCCTCCATTCTATATAAATATTTTCTACGTTTACTTTTGTCGTATTAACATTAGAGTATGGTTGAAAGAGGGAGATAGACATGGTCGGCGCTCTATTTAAGATTTACAGCGTTTTTACTACTTAGTCTTGGCGTTCTTTCTACTAATCCAACTTCTGCTGTTAATTAATCGAAAACAAATAAAAATAATTGCCTATTATTGCGCCCTGAAAACGCAAGAATTTGTTATTAATTCGAATAGTATTTTACTATTTTAAACATGCATTTTTAGTTACTTTTACTAACGTGAACCCGTAAAATGTACAGCTTTGTTACGGATTTTTAATATTAGACATGAGTTTGTTTCCATCACATTATCATTAGCTATCGAACTATTACATTACATATTCATTTAGCTTTTAGCTAAAAACTATTGCAACGATTGGGCCGAAGCCAAGTAATTTTATTACAGCGATCTCGCTAGATTGTTTCCTTTTATAACAGCTGACAGATAGTTAAACCAATCACGCGTTTAAACATTTTTAAATGTTCAAAATATCTATGGATAGATGTTCAAGCTCCTGTAGAGCTTTTGTAAAAAGGTGTACAAAATTAAACGTTTTTTGTGACACTAATTTTCTCACAAAATATGGAATGAATCTCTTTTACATTTAAAAAAAGCTAGAATAACATCTTCAAATGTGTAGTGTTGCCATACTTTTCGAGAATACCTAGGTTTGCGCTCTAAATTACTGGATGCTATAGGGGGTTAAAAGTAAGTGGGTGAGATAATTATTTCTATACGGAAAACTTCGTTTCGTAAGTGGCAGATCAATCTTCAAAGTTTAACGTATTGATTATGTCTAAAAGTGGAATTCCTAGGATGCGACCCAACCATTTCGCCTACATTGACCTTGTGTCCCAAATAATATGACATTGCCAGAGCACCTAATCGATTCAACGAGACGTGTCATAAATTGAAGGGTTTTGGTCATATTAATGCGTTTGGCGTTTGTCCTATTATTTTTTATCTTACACAAACGCAACTAAAGATAAAACATGTCCGCGGTCGATTTGTAGGAATTCTGCTATTAGTAAGCGTCTAAAAGGCTATAATTTCTTTACTTTTGTAAAATCATGTAGCATTTATCAAAGGATCATTTATTAGCATACCAAAAAAACATCTTGTGGTTTGGCAACGCATTATTTATGTTCCGTATATATTTGCTTTACGATGAAAATGTAATATTAGCTTGTAAGTACTTTTGTGTTATTGTTTTTATATCTAATTTAATTAAATTACTATATATATGATATGTTTTTTACTATTTACGATAGTAATTTGCCTGATTAGAACATGCCATGGGCCACCTGGAAAAGTTTTATTATTTTTTATATTATATAATCGGACCTTAAATGTAACAGCTTGTAGAACAGAAATAGCAAGTTTCCATTATATTTCACTATATTTTTCAGTTTTATTCAAATTGTATTGGGCCAGCCTAGATTTAAATTTCATAGACAATTTTTTGAACGATATCATCAGGTCTAAATTTTTTCATATTTGACCGACCATATAATCAAAACTGATTGATTAGCAAAGAAACAGCTTTCGTGAGATTCAATTAGTTCTAAGATAATCCGCAGGTTGAAGTTTAGGTGTCTTAGTCCGGTTTTATCTGGATATGGAAGAGTTTACACACATATTCAATGAAGGATTAACAGAGGAAAACAAATATCACTACTACTGGCTAACTAATGCGCCAAATTATCCCCCGGGAACATGGGAGGAAATGAACGAAATTGCCAGAACCATAGATAAGGCGCCAAAAAAGGTCGAACATACGGATATACAACCAAGACCACAATTCTATCAGCCACAAAACACCTATAGACCGGCATTTTATGAGCAACATGGCAGAAGTAGACCACCACTAGGACAACAACAAGTCACATTCAGACAACCACTCTTCCAGCCAAGGAACACATTCAGACCTCCATTCTCAACCAGTACAAGGCCACAAAACTACTACCAAGGATACCAGCAACAGAACCGGGTGACAATCTCCAAAGTGTTTTCTCAGGTGTCAGCGCAGCAACAGGAGATACTTTCTGCAATCAAGAACCATCTAAATGATCAATCGGAAAATATTGCTTTCAAGCTGGATTTAGTGGTAAATTCCATAAAGGATACCAATTCTGAACTGGTGAGGTTCCTGATTCCCAGTTATACTGTTCAATTACAGAATCAAGATAGGATAATGACACAGCCCTGAACTCCCGGGAATAAAGGTTGCAAAGAGGAACATTGCTAAGCTTTCTTGGATATATATTGCTAACTTAGATGTCTCTACTAGTCCTAATGACATTCTAAAGGTACTACATCCTAAATTTGCGGATGTATACCAGTGCCACAAACTACCCTCAAGGTTTAGGGACCCAAAGAGTGCCGCCTTCAAATTGGGCATTCCGAACGAGCTGGAGGCTCAGTATTTGTCTAAAGACTTATGGCCCGATGGATGTTTTGTAAATCGTCAAAACCCAAAAAAAAATCTAAAAGTACAAACCAACCAGATGAAATAGATAAATTAAATGGCCTTGGGACAACACCCCGGTCAGATGGCTCTCTTGGCGTAGTGGAACTTCGAATTGTAAATCTGAATGCTAGAAGCCTGCGTCTAAAATCCTCTGAGTTGGAACTATTTTTACATACACAGAACTATCCAGAAGTAGTCTCTGTAACTGAAACCTGGCTACCAGACAATGAACTGAGTCTCTTTAGACTGGAAGACTATTATCAGGTTGCTTTCTAGTGTAGCAATGAGACACGTGCTGGAGGAACTGCAATTTTTGTACATGAAAATCATCCTAAATTTCGTACTTTGAAACTTAATGAGATTCCAACATCGGATAAAAATTTTGAGGCCGCATCGGACATGGTTAACTTTTCTAACTCTCTTAGTGTAATTTTTTCTTCTCTGTATCATTCTCTTGGAGCAAACTATATCGTTTTTTGTGAGTCTCTTGAAAAACTGTTA
This sequence comes from Pissodes strobi, assembly GCA_016904865.1. Taxonomy (NCBI): domain Eukaryota; kingdom Metazoa; phylum Arthropoda; class Insecta; order Coleoptera; family Curculionidae; genus Pissodes; species Pissodes strobi. Next base: position 5,215 of record JAEQML010074944.1, on the reverse strand, counting down.
GTCCTTTTAACTTATCTGGTAGTGAAGTAGTTTCAAATATTGTTAATATTTTTTGGTCTTATGGTCTTGTAACTTCTTTCTCCGAACCATCAAGAATATATGGCTCATCCTGCACTCGAATCGATAGCATGTTCATAAACCTTTATGTTACTAAAACCTTAACAGTCGACATAGCATGCTCAGACCATAATGCCCAAATATTGCCCTTTAACTGTGGAGAGTTTTGTCGGCCCTAATCTCCCCCTCTAAAAATGCATTTTAATTCCGAAAATCTTAATAACTTCAATTTCCTGCTCTCTAAAGAACAATGGCATTATTATGGCATTCACAACAAGGGATATCATATGAGAAATTTACTTGTTTCTTCTCGTGTTTGGTGGCATGTTATTTCCTCCTTGTTAAGAGTAAAAATTACTCATCTAAAAACCGAAATTCATGGATAACTCCCGAGGTCATTAATGAAGGAATAGAACCCAGAACCCTGTGTAGGGATGCTAAATCTTCTGAGAACCAAGCCCTTAAACTATTATACAAAAGTAAAAAAAAATGAGCGAGTCTGTTAGTACTCGTACTCGAGACACTGATCTGTAAACATATCCTATATCGACATCATCGACATGAAAATCTAATGCCACCTTAGGCCGCGTGGCGCCTTAATATAGGCAACCACTTATTTGGAATTGGTTGTCTATATTCTAGCGTTACACATTTCCACCCCATTTGCCGAGATTTACCCTCATACCGCCGCGTAAGATGTTTACACCTCAAAAAAACATAAAACTAATATTGCCCTTGCAAAACAATCTCTTATCTCTAATAAACTTAGTAGGTACTAATATGTCAAAGACTGCATGGGAAATTATAAATTATCAGACTCAAAATAAGTGTAAGAGAAATCAGTTTCCTTAAAAGGTCATTGCTTCTAATGAGGAGATCACTGGACGTGATGATGTTGCCTCATCGTTTAATTCGTTCTTTGTGCAGTCAGTCAACAGGCTTGTGGCTTCCACTAATCTAAAGCCTCCAAACCACTTATATGATCATAATTGCCATTCCTTGTACGTCGATCCAGTTACTGAACAGGAGGTCATTGAAATGATTAAATCTGCATCTAATGATGGCCTGATAAAATCTCTTGCAACTTAATTGGCAAGTGTATAGACAATATATTGTCTCCTTTAACATATCTCATCAACATCTCATTTGAACTTGGCTACTTTCCATGGGAATTGAGGCCCATTGCCCTCCTATCAGTATTCTCAAAAATCTTTAAAAAGGTCTTTCGAAAAAGATTGGTCTCATTTTTGAACACATTCAATATACTCAATTCCCATCAGTTTGGCTTCAGGGAGGGTTTTTCAACGATTGATGCCATACTTGCCTTTCATTCTAGGATTCTCCAAAACTTCAACAATAAGCTGAAGACCATTGGAATCTTCTTCGATTTCACGAAGGCATTTGACACCATAAATCGTGCCATAGTGTTATCTAAGTTGGAGACTGATGTGCCCCAGGGCAGTGTGCTGGGTCCGGTCCTTTTCCTTCTTTTTATAAATAACCTTCCCTTGCTGGCTCAAAATTGTTATGTTACTTTGTTTGCTGATGCTGAGCAGTGGTGGCTGGTGAGAGTTATGAAAATCTGTGCATCAAGGCTACTCAGTGTGTAAATGAGATTTCTAGCTGGTGTGAACTAAATGGGATCTTTTTAAACAGCTCTAAGACGAACCTAATCAACTTCACACCTCTCAGAGGTTTGCTGGTTAGGGGCAAAGAATTCTTGGACAGCAAGATTGTGTAAAGTGCCTGGGCCTCACGCTGGACCAGAACCTATCTTGGTGTGGCCTTATAGATAATGTATGTAACAAATTAGCCTCAAAAACTATGCTGTTTTACAACTAAGAAATAATGTTGACATTGCTACCTTGAAAAATTTTTACTATGCAACCATCAACTCAATTATAGCTTATGGTTTGGCGACCTGGGGAAACTCTAATCACATTGAGACAGTGCTTACAGCTCAGAAGAGCTGTTCCATCTTTCACTCCGACAATCTTGCGGTAATACATTTAAGGCAAACAAAATCCTCACAATCATCAACCTTTATATTTTTGCAGTGTGCCTGCTACATTTTCTCTAAACAAAACCAGCATACTAAGGTTGGGGACATAAACCCATATAATACTAGAAATGATGACCAGTTGTTTGTTCCAACTGCTCGCTTGTCTCAAGTGCCTGAAATAACTTGTTTGAGAATATTTAATCATTTACCTACCTCTGTTAAAACGTCATCGTCTCAGCATATTTTTAAGAGGAGGGTCAAGACCATTTGAGTGGAAAACCCATTCTATAGATTGGGTGAATTTTTCGTGTTCACTTTTTGAACTTTTTTATAGCTTAGATCAATATTTTATTATGTATAACTTTTAAATGTTTTGGCTATTAGATTTTCTTTTGTGACAATTCCTATGCATGTAATGCCATCTAAGGAAATAATAAATAAATTAATTAATTTATAATGAAGCAATAAACAAAATAAAATGGATAAAACACATTTGCATGACAAAGATCAATCTCATTGAACAACGATAATTTATTTCTTCATTTATCTTTCATAAATACATGAACATTTCTCATTCACACAAACACCATTTGAATATCCTCTTATTGTACAATGTTCGCGGCAAAAGTCTCCTTCATGTCCAGTGCTAGTTGAACACGCATCTATCTCTTTTTCTAAAATTTGAACAAAAATGTTAGAAGGTGTTAATGCAAGGAAACGCACGGAAGCATCCAGCGTCCTTCCGATTTACCGGATCTTAATATCATTGAAATATAAATTTAAAAAGCAGGTGCTTATAAGCTTATATAAAACGATCGAAACCAGTACATAAAGTATTCAATTTAAATGCTTACCTATTTTTGTTACTTGAAAAGAAGCTAAAACATTAGAAACACACAGAGTAAAAATCAAAGCCAACGAGAAATTATATAGCTTCATCATGCTTGTGTAAATAAGCAAATATAGTCATTGCAATTTTCTTTAAATATGCGAACATATTTATATATTTTAAGTCCATCCAATTATATATCAATTATGCGAATAACCTTTATTGTAAACTTTAATTTCGCTAAACAATATAATATGGTACATATAGATAAATACTTTGAATAATAGACTATAATGAAAAACATTAAGTTATAAAGGGGGTATTTGATAGATACATACACAATATAGAGTGGTACATTAATCATAGCTTAAAACGGTGAATGCGCTTCATAGTAATATATCGTGTATGTCAGATATGATTATTTATTAATGTATTTTATAGCTATGGGAATCCTAGAAAAAGTGACTATTATCCAGAAATTGGTGCTCCGCTGACCTACTCATTTTTATGAACGACTTTGGAATGAAAGCAGTTTGTCGACCGATTCCGTCCTTCATTCGGTCTAAAAGTGTGGAGTCTTCTCTCTCAATGGTTAACTGGAAAGAATTTCGGGCAAATCAGAAATAGAATATTTGACTGAGAGTGTAGGAAGTACATAGGAATTTGTCGTTCCTAAATTCAGTCCTTACCCTGTTTACAATTTAAAAGCAAAATAAAACCGTGCTATCAGGTTTTGTCATGTAGTGTGAATTACCTAAAAACATCTGCCAACGAAGTCTTCTTATTCTTTAAGTGCCTATTCGTTCCGAATATTGGCGATCATCCTGGATATGATGACTTTGTTCACGGCTGTTCTAAATAGTTCGGTGGTAGGTTTTAAGCCATGATATTCTCCTTCTTCCTGGTGGTCTTCTGCCATAAACTTTTCATTGGAGAACGGACTTTAAAAGGTGATATTTCCTTTCGTTCCTCATAATATGTCCGAGGTACTCAAGCTTTCTTCTCTTGATGGTGTTCATTACTTTCAAGTCCTTCTTCATTCTCTCCATCACTGCCTTGTTGGTCACTCTGTCCACCCATGATAATCTCAGCATTCTCCTGTAAAGCCACATTTCGAAGGCTTCGAGTCTTCTTTGTGTTGCCTCGGTTAATGTCCATGACTTCATGCCATAGAAAAGAATCGAGAAAATATGGCATCGGAGGAGTCTGATTTTGATGTCGATGTTGAGCTTGTGACTTTTAAACAGTTTAGCCATTTGGTTGAAGGCGGCCCCTTGCTCTGTCTATTCTACACTTGATCTCCTGTGAGTGGTCCCAATTATTATTCATCATGGTTCCCAGATAGGTGAACTGTGTTACTATGTTTATTGGTGTGTTGTTGATCGTTAAGCCATATCTTCCACCAGTTTCTCTACTGATTATCATGAATTTGGTTTTACTATTGTTAATTTCTAAGCCATAGTTACTGCTGACGTCTTTTGTTTTGTTGTGTTCATTCTGTTCATGATGATACATTGTCTTTATTATATACTGTAGAATGTATTATAGTACCAGATACCGTGGAATTTATTCTTTATGTAGTTGAGTGATGAGTGGATAAGTAAGTTTTACTTATCGCCCTGTATACGATATAATTGACATAGCAATTTTAGCAGGCAATCAGGGACGATTCGTAAACACTACAATTCGACATTATTTGCATTAAAAGAGCCTGTGTTTAAGCAAATAAATTGCGAATGATTGTAATATTAGTAATTTCCCCGGATAATCAGGTATTTATTCTAAATAATACTTTATTATAACCTACAGCTGGATATGATTTTATCATCATCTTAATCAGCATTGTAGGAAGGGTATTAAAAAAAGAAGCTTTACGAAACGTAACCTATGCAAAATAATTCAAAATCCCACTGAATAGTGGCAAAATTCTTAGCAAATTTTAAAATTTTAAAGCGTTTTTTATAAACAATTCTCAATTATAAATTTTTTTAAGGGTAGTGTATTGACCTATCTCTGGATAATCAAATAAACCTGGTTTTAAGGAGCATCATACAGCCAGAAACAAGAGCGAAATTATCCTAACAAAAATCAAATGGTTATTTAGATAATTGCTTATATTGATATAGGGAGAGATTCAGATAAATAAAATCAACTGACCTATATTTTCTCCCATTATTTGCTTGCGAAGAAAAAATAACCAATTATGTTTGCTAAACTCTCGAAGAATATGTTTGCAATGTTTAAATATACAATACACAATCTATTTAAGTAGCTAAATACAATATAAAAGAGCATTAGCACTGCATATTGGATCGTCTTTTAGTCGT
>JAEQML010074943.1:0-14080 GCA_016904865.1 Pissodes strobi | reverse complement strand
TAAAAATAGTATTTAAATCTTTCTAATAGGATTTAAATCAGTAAAAAAATTTAAATCTTCAAAAAAAATTAAATCCTTAAACAGATTTAGATTTAAATCATTAAAAATATTTAAATCATTAAAAAGACTTTAAGTATAATAAAATACAGCAATAAATACATCCTAAGTGTTTTAGTTCTATGTTTATTTTGTATTTTGTAATGAAAATTTTTTAATGCGTGTTACTTAATTTTCTTTTTTAAATATATATTGGCTATATGGGAAACTTTTGTATTATTGATTTCTTAAAAATATATACTCCCGATAATTTCGATGAAAGTTTCTGCGTCATAAACAAACCCCTTACGAAGTAATCACTCTGTAAAAAGCAAACAAAATACCATAGAAAACCTAGCTAAAAAGTAAAATAGATTTTTCCGCTAGAAAACTATTTCTAGGAAAAATTCAAATCAAAAATATAAAAAAAGATAATTGAAATAATAGGATTTTGTCAAATTTGAAGTTGATTTTATCAAAAAGTAATTGTCAAAAAAAAAATAAGGCTTGTTTTTTAATGGAATTTTTGACACATTGTCAAATATTTAAAAGCTGTTAGCATGCACATAATGTGCTATTTTGTACGTTTGATGTTAGTATTTTCATTTTAATTAATATGATCGGCTAACATAATAAGAAGTGCAAAGTTACCAATTATGTGAATGCTAACGGCTTTTAAACATTCGACAATGTCAATGTGTCAAAAATTCCATTAAAAAAAAACAAGGTTTATATAACATTTTAATTTGATTTTTGTATGTTATTTTGACATACCTATTTAAGATTGTATGGTTTTTCAAAATTTAGATTGGGTGACGTCACACTTTTGCTCTTTTTTTCGCTTAATTTATATAAATAACATTTTGATTACACTCTAAGGGATTTTTAATGGTACATAACCAACGACGCCAATTCGTTGTACATATCCAACCAACTGATTTCAATCTTTTTTACAATTTAGATCATTTTAGGAAGTATTTAAATATTTTCAAAAGTTTTAGATTTTTAAAAATATTTAAATCTTTTGAAAAGATTTAAATATTTCCTAAAATGATTTAAAATGTAAAAAGATTTAAATGTAAAAAGATTTATTATTTAAATCTTTTTTTATATACAAAACGATCTTTAATTTAAATCGTTTGTCCAAATGAAAAGTACCTTTGATCATTGATTTAAATAATTTTTTAAATGATCTAAACAGCTCTGCGACTAGGTATACCTAAAAATCACCAAAACAATAATTAGCTAAAACATATGAGAATCGGTTCAAATGACAAAAACAAATTAAAAGTAACTAAATTTAACCGAAAGCTGATTGAATGACGTACCAAAACTAATCAAAAGTAACCAAAAGCACCAAAACGGGCTAAAACGAATCGGAACAAGTTAAAAATATTACAGCAAGGTTATGGCTAATTATATATTAATAGCTTTTCCTATCTTTAAGTGGAGGGTAATTTTTAGGTCTTCATATCAGCGTCTTTTGTTTATTTTTTTAAGTTGTTTAATAGTAATGTTAAAAATGCATTCCTTTGATTAAAAATATTATAAACACTCGTTTTGTCTTTTTTAAACTCTATTTTTAAAAACTATTTGAAATACACAAACACAAATCACATTTTTGCATTTTTATTCATCATTTTCAATGTCCCCCCGGTTGCCTCTTTGCGAAGGACTGTGAAGTTTTAATAGTAATAAGGCTGATGAAAGAAAAGAAAAATTTTTTGATATTATTTATTCTGGAGAAGTGATTTTGAAACATTTTTTTTATTAACGCAATAATGTACCTACCTAAATATTTAACGGTATAAGTAACTAATAATAGGTTAAGTTTGTCTGTGTAAGTACATTAACAATAACAATATAAACAGAAATGTGTTAATGGCTATAGAAATTGTTGAATATAATCGCCATTTTCTATTAAAACATACACCTAATTCGCACATTTTGGTTATTGGTTTTAGAGCGTTTATAAATATTATTGGACGTCTTTGTAAAGTTTGAAATGCGACGTTAATGGCTTCATGAAGTTCATGTGGGTTGCGGTGACGCTTGGCTTAAACTTTGTTTTTTAAGTAACCGCATAAAAAAAAAGTTCAAAAGAGACAGATCGGGAGCTGCTTTTAGTTACTTTTGGTTGATCATTCAATCAGTTTTCGGTAACTTTCAGTTAGTTACAACAATATATTTTAGTCATTCGAACCGATTGCGATAGGTTATAACCAGTTTAAATGTTTTTAGTTAATTTAAGTTAGTCGCCAAAATTCAATTAATTTGGGTTAGTTTCAACTTGCTTTAATATTTTTAATCTGTTCGGATACGTTTTAGCCTGCTTTGTTGGTTTTAGTTACTTTGCGTTAGTTATTCAATCGCTGTTACTTTGAATTAGTGCCAATTTATTTTAGTCATTTGAACCGTTTCCGATACGTTATACGACTTTAAATGTTTTTGGTTAATTTTAAATAGACGCAAATATTTATTTAATTTGGGTTAGTTTCAACTTACTTTAATATTTTTAACAATTTTTTAAGAACAATCTTATGGGAAAATTTACTAGAAATTGACCCTAGCCGTTATTTTGTTGCAAATTGTAGATTTTTTTTACAATTGTAATAAATATTATTGTCCGTTTTACAACTCTAATTGAATCTTATCTGACTAACTAAACTAACTTTTTCAAACCCACAACCATAACAAAAGGTTAAGCCGTCGCCATAAAATTACTTCATGAGACCAAAAGCTGAGATTTCCAATACCAAATGTCGGCGCTATTTGTACAGCATCCTCTAATTGTACCATAACATAAAAATGCCTGTCTCTGTTATTAGCTTTCTTCTTGGAAGGTTGCCACATTGACAGAAGAATTGTAATGTATTGTCTAGATAATTTCCTTGCATTTAAAACATGCCATAAAATTAATAACTTTTATTTGGGTATTGTAAAACTTCGTGCGTAACACAGTCAGGCTTTCAATACCTACAGTTTTCTAGAAACAAGAAAGGGACTAACGGTCGTCAATAATTGTTATATGGTTTTATTGGCCCCCTACAAAAGTTCTTTTGTAAATTAGCTTGGGTTTATTGATCCAAATAGTAGGAGACTCAGAAAAACTCGCATCTACGTCACAAAAATCATATGGAAGCTCTTCTTTTATTATTTAGGGGAGCAGTTGCCCCTTCCTGCAAAAAAAATTCTGGGCATATAAACTAATCATTGACAATATTAAAATTAAAACTGCTTTCTCTCAAAAACAAGTTTAAGTATGGATGAAAATTGTGTCAGAAGAAATAATTTCCATTTCCGATATTCACAAAATTTTGTACTAATTCAAGAAGATCAATTTGGCAGCTTTAGATTTATTATCCAGATGCACGAATATGCGACTTCGAAAATTTCTTTGCAGCTTGCGTCTTTTACCTCAGCCATGACCATCTATCCTATTTTTTCTTCTGATATATAGCAATATTTAAATTAAAACTTAAATCCTTTAGGACCCAAAACCCTTTAAATATTGTCTTAGAGTATACGTAGTAGTTTATTCCACGTGGCGCTGTTGTGGGCCGCTATTACATCCAGTTATAATCAGAAAGCAATAGCAAAAAGTTATCTGAAATTATTTATATGTAAAATTAAATAATATCAAATTTATACCAATTTTGACAGAATTTACCAGTAATTACCTCAAAATAATCACTCATTTCCACTGTTACCCCTAATTACCTCAAGAACTACTTCTCAATGCCACTTATATTACCACTAATTTCCACTAATTACCACCAAAATTATCACTGCAATTGCGATTAATTGATGTGAAACTCATAGCTGTTTATTGCTTGGAAATGACTCAAAATAAGTTATCTACATGTACATAACAGTATAAAATTTCTTCTAGAATTTTAAAAAGAAACAGCCCAATTTAAAATAAACAAGCGTTATACCCGGATTTGCACGATTTTTCAATTTTTTAGTTGATTGGATCTCGTTGGCATAAATTGCCAATAACATACATACAAATTTGATTTTTTTTCAGAAAAATAAGTTTTGAAAATTCAACAAATAAAAATATTTTTCGAGACCAAGACCGAGACCTTAGTCTCGGTCTTGGTCTCGATCTCGATAGGTAAGTCTCGGTCTCAGTCTCGATTCTAATTTCCAGGTCTCGGTCCCGGTCTCGGTCTCAAGACCGAGGCCGAGAACAAAGTCTCGCGAACCCCGTTTGTTTAATTTAAAAAAAACGAAACGTCTTACGAACAAACGTAATACGGTACATTAAAGTACCCCATGAAACCCATCTTTGTTCCATTTACCGTTTTCGAATTGCAGCCGATTTAATCAAAATTGCGTTTCTTTAGGATACGTTAATTTTTCGAATTACATATATTTTTAATTTGTTGCGTTTTTATCACGGAAATAGTTATAGGGATCTATTTACATCTTACCATCATAAGAATAAAATTTTCAAAACCATATACATGGTGGTAAAAAAATTACTTAAACAAAAATTCGTACAAAAAAAAATCGTACAACTTGCAAAAATAGAACTCGTCAGACCCAAAAACCCCCTGCCAAAGTATTCGAATCGAAACAGATCACCCACCTAGAAAATGTTCATTTTTCGAAAAAAAATTTTGACGAAGATGTTTTCGTTTTTACCTCGCAAACAGTTAAAGGAATCCATTTACATGTTACCATCCAAATAAAATTTTCAAAATCATATACAGGGTGGTAAAAAGTTATATTTAAAACATTCTCCTTTTTTTTAAATTTTCTCCGATATTTAACGGTCGGTCGAAAAATTTCAAAAGACACTTTTAGTCCATCGTATTTTATAAATGTTTTCAAAAAATTATGTAGTAATTGTGTTAATCGCTAAATATAACCAAAAACGACGTTTTTTTTAAAAAATTGGCGAAATGTTTTTTTTTTTTAATTACGACTAATCAATTAAAAGTCGTCAAAATAATTATATTATTATATATTATTATAAAACGACAATTATCTAAAAATTTCCTTAAAACACCAAAAATCACTGCTAATTATTAATAATTTCCAGTAATTACCACTCATTTCACCAATGTCCACCAATTATCACGACTTTATACACTAAATTACCACAATGTCAAATACAAAATAACTATTACGCTAGGTAGCAAGGATATAAAACTTCAAAATCTTATATTTATAATTAACAATAGCAATAAGCAAAGGAAACTCATGTTTAATTACGTTTTGTGCTTATTATACCTATTGTTGATTGAATAAAATAAATTCTTCACGCTTAAGAACCAGATCCACTTTATACTTACTTAAGGCGTTGACTGAAGAGCGAATCAATCAACGCTTAAAGTTTAAACCATGAAAAACCATAATTTCATAACTTTTTAATATAGATCTACCTACCTATATTTAAAATATATTTTACTGCAGACATTACTCAACGCCAATGTTAATGACGGAGGTGTCAAAACCCCAACCACTAATTTAAGGGGCGTAAAATGATACGTAAGCGACGATAAAAAGGGCGCATGTGGCCCCACTATCGGGGGCCCTCCCACCGGCCTAATTGTACCCCCTGTGGTCACCAAATGAACCGCCCCTGTCACTGGCAATTTATGTAATTTGAGTGTCAAAATATCGACGCTTAGTGTTTGATAACAAAGGTTTTTTTCTATTAATCGTGAGAATATTTTATCAGATTTTTGTTCAAGTATTTAACTATATCTTTAATTAACATAAATAACAAATATATTGCTATTTGAAATTATCGCTAGTTTCATTTATTAAAAACCTTGTTTATTGCAAACCCACAAGTGCTACAAATGCTTACATATATTTATAAATATACTCGCAAAATTGTTTAATGCATTTTTGGGGTATTAGGAGTAGTATACTCAAGCTTACATTCCCACGCCTAAAAATCAGCTAACTTTTCAATAAACCATTGATCACTAAAAATAACAAAAAGTGCTTAGAGTAAACCACCAATTTAAAGACCTGTCAAAATTTTATTACGCGTGCACCAAAAACCAATAACACCAATTACATGGTCTTTAAACATCTGTATCCACACTTACATTTTAAAAATACTCTTTATTTTTACCAATAAACAAAAATGAATTACAAAAACTTGGCAATTTTACAATCTTTTTAATAATTCGACAGAACTGATTTACTATTTTATTCATTTTTTTTTACGTAAAAATGTGGCATATTTTAAACAACTTACGTTCCTATATCTATATGATAGTCTCTGACATTCTTATACATATTGAATAATTCATCTCTCTCCTCATTTCTATTCTGTTTCCTGTTTTGTTTCATTGTCGTTTTTGCCACTGGTAACATAAAAATGGATGACAATTCCTCATCAGTATCATTTTTACTGTAACCTTCTTCATCGCCTCCCTTCGTATAGCAAATACGACACATACATCATTCGTCATCTTCTAAGTCAGAAACGTGTTTTTGCATACCTCCTACAGGAAGGCCTGTCAGCTTACGCGTGATGTCATCAAATCTAGGCAAAAGTTATTTACAGGTGCATATTTAAAATATCACAGTTAAGTAGACGTAGCTGTCAGAACCTGTCATTTTGCATTTAAAAAAAAAGGAAACGGAAAAGAAGTGGTAATCTGGTTCTTTTTAATTTTAAGGTAGTTCATTTATGGTAAAACATGAAAAACCTTTATACAGTGTTCAGATTTTATTTTTTGGGTTGGATCGGGTATATTATTGCATCTAATATTTATTTATTAAAATTCTACAGTTTTCTATTTTTCGATCAAAAGATTATGATCATCTTTAGAACAAATATTATTAAGAAGTGTATTTGAAACGCTGCTAAGAAAAAAAATTAAATATAGTCAAAAGCAATCTTATCATGCGGGTACAAAAGTCACAATTTTCAGTAAAAACTTCATTCGTGGCAGATTTGGCATGTAAAATCTATCAATGGAATGACATTTAATGAAAAATGTGACCTTTGGACCCGCACGTCTCCGCTTTTGAATTTTAGGTGACTTTTACAATTTTCAGTAGAAGTCAAAGAGCTACTTTCATTTAGATAGGTTAACAACAGCTCACATAGAAGAAACTTTTTATTCTAAATATCCAAAAATGTATCTTTGAATCCGTTAATTTGTTTTTTAACCCTTAACTGCCATGGCCGAAAATAGTAACATTTATACCATGGCAGGGTCAAATTTGACCCCGTTGTTTTTGTATGTAAAAAAATCTTATTTTTTTACCTTTCTTTTAAGTTAAGTTATTTTGTTTACAACTACTTTAAAATTTTTATAGAAAAAAAAAGATTTGGTTATCACATTATTTAAAAAAAAACTTTGGTATCCAGTCAAATTAACATAGATGTGCACTTTCTAAAATTAAAAGAAAAATAATAAAAATTCGCAGTTCGTTTGTATCCAGTGGTGAATTTTAGGTATCATAGCTGCTACCTAAAATACAAAAAATCGATTTAGATTTCGGATCTAAAAAATTACAAGCATGTTTTTGACCTTACTTTTCACCACAACTTATGCATAACGTCTTCGTGCGGGCACGATTTTTGCAAATAAAATCTCGACATTTATCGCACGTTGAGCTTTCCCTCTTTTTGGTTTTTTGAATATGGACATATTTGACACCTTCCCCTCTTTTTCCTCCTTGTGGTTCTGGATTTGCGGCAGGCACTGGTTCCTGAAGTCCGGAAACTTTAACCTACATACTTATACCATAAGCGGGTCAAATTTGACCCTACTCCTGTTCTAATTCTGCAGTAGTAACAGATAAACTAACGGAATTTTCGTGGATCGATAAATCACCTCCCGGTCGAAGATTAGCAGACCGTACGCAGCGCGATCAATATTTAGGTAGCGAAACTTGGCATTAAAACTCAAGGAGGGTCAAATTTGACCCCGCCATGGTACTTAACGGGTTAAATAATATAGGCTTATATATATTACTTATCAAAAAACAAATACTTTTAAAACAGTGCTGTAACAACAAGTGGGGATTGGTTGTAAACAAGCTGGTCGAGCGTCACACAATAAGGCATTGCACAAAAGCAACGTATTTAGAAATACTTCTAATAATTGAAACTGTACACCTAAATATACAACAAAGTATTCGGATTTTTATTGCTTAATACGGAAGTAAGCGCGATAAAATAATCAATACTTGTACTAGGCTCCCATTCAATGGTATTCTTATGACAAAATTATTTTACTAGATGTTACGACGTCACTGCAATTTTCTGTAGGAGGTAATGGTTTGTGTGCCTATACTGGAATGGAGTAACCATGAAAATATTTTTTTCTTCAAACGTCAGTAAATCCGTCATTACTCGACTGTGTAGGCGGCCGTGAAGTTTCGTTATTCCTCCGCCGGAGCTTTACTTTTAACTTTTCCGCCGGCGGAGGTAAAAGTGTTGTCATAGCAACATAGATACAATACAAACAGACAACAAAATAAGCGTCAACAACTCAAGATTTATTAAACTACAATTTGTATTTATCACTCAATTTGTGACTACATTTCTAAAAATCACTAATTTCGGAACAAATTGGTTATTATTTAATCGAACTTACTCAATAACTGCTTATCAATACGGAATTAAAACGCAATCGGAGACGCAATCTTAAAAAAATAATTATTGTTGACAGTGTCCACTGACAGTTTTATGTTACATTACTATAGCAACAACCTGTGCCTATTCACCGACATCGGTCTAAGCTGCCTTGCGAACCCACTTTTCTTTAATAATAATTAGATGTTATTACCATTAAGAAGAGATATTTTTGCATTAATTTGTCGAAATTTGAAGAAAAACAGCATATTTTATCCGTTCGGCTGTTAAACACGAGCGCGCCATGAAAAGTATCACTTTTCCTTCATATAAAATAATATACTATTGCGGCTCTTAAATGTAAAATAGTGACTACTTTTTCTTAAGCGTTTGTTATCATGCTGAGGTTCATCTGGTATTTTAAGGTAAGCACTGATACACGTTTTACTTACCAAAGGGTAGCTTAATACTTTTACCTGTTGAAGGAACATTTAAAATTGTTGGAAATTTTGCTGCTGCATACTTTTGCTTAATGATAATATTTCCAACTCTAACATCGACATTTTTGGGTTTGTAGCCACAGAGACTGAATTTGACGTGTCCTCTGAAGTTATATTATGTAAATTATCTTCATTATTTTCTTACAATTAAGCATTACTTTTTGTGTTTGCCAATGGATGGGGCTCTTGCAAATCAATACATGGATCTTCCAATTTAATACCTAGCTCTTCCAAATCGTCCCCTAGCTCGCCCAATTGAATAATAATATCATGCTCTGCCTCTTTCTTTCCCGAAAACTCCTTATTTGATAAAGTGTTAAAAGTCATTGTTAAATCCTTCTTTAAAATATTGTGTCGCATGATTTGAATTTAGTAATAGTCTCATATTCCAGGAAGTATACAAAGGCTTTATTGTATTGTAATGGCATCGGTAGGAGTTACCTGAAATTTTTCGAAAAATAACATACAAAACAACCCAAAAAATTGAAACTACTAATTACTTACCTCTACACATTTTCCAAACACTTCCAATAATCTATTACATTGTGATTAAATGGAAATAATCTACAAGCTTTGAGCTCATTTTGTAGCTTATCTGGCTTAACAATTTTTTGCACAACTGTTTCTAAGAGTGGAGCAAATCTCATCTTTATATAGATTCGAGATGGATTGTCTATATCTATATATTTTTAAAACAAATAGCCTGTAATCTCATTATACTACTTTCTATTCTTTCTAATATTTACTTCTGATGCATCACCACTCGCGAAACCTACTGCTTCGCTAGTTCTCTGCACAATCCTCCTAAGAAAAGCCTTGGTAAAATCGTAAAATTGGAGACTTAAGCCTTGAAACCTTAAACCAACATTCACCTTGTCTGCCGTTTTTGAATGGATTGGATCGTGCATTCTCTAGAAGAAATGTCATATGTTTTTCGTGGGAATCCTTCTTTGCTAGCCACCTAAGGTGGTAAAGTTTAATTCATATACTTACCAATATAGAAAACTGTTGATTGGTTACGTAACCAGCTTAGATTCCTCTTTTAAACTCAATATAGGTGATGGATCGCAAGCGTTTTTATATCCTGGATTTTTGAAGTGAAAGTTTTTAACTGGGGGGAGGGCTACAATTTTTGAGCGTTACGAAAATTCAGATAGCATGAGGGGAGTTCAACGAGTGCGTCAACGGCGACAGGAGGGGGAATACTCACACGTTTAATTGGGAGACGTCAGGCAGGTGGGGATATGGATGCGTAGCGTTGGCTATACAGGGTGTCCCTCTGAAAAGTGACACATTTTGAATGCTTATATCTCAAAATGTAAAAAAAGATATCAGGGTGTGGTTTTCATTAATTATTGTCTTACAATTACCATATGTTTTTTTCTGCAATGTTGCCTCATTTTAATATTTGTCCCAAGACTGTAAGAAAAAATGCTATTTCATCATATTTCTGATATATTTTAAATGGAACACCCTGCATATTGTTACTTTGTTGGATGGTCTAACTGTTCCTCTTTTCTAAAATGTATAGTTTGCTCATATTAATTTTGAGATATTTGGACACAAATGGAATTATCTTTTATTGTTTCATTTGTCAAAAAAAAATATTCTTGATAAAAGTTATTGCACCTTCCCAAACTCAAAAGGTTATTGCTAAAATTCAAATATCTCTATTCGTATTCGGGGGAGATTCGAAAATATAAAAATTGCTGAAGAGTAAAGTAGCATTATTTCTTAAAATACAAAAAATATTATTGGGAAATGTTGTTTGGAATTAAAAGAAGATATTAAAGGCACAGCAACCTAATTTAAAAATTAAAAAATCCTGTTTTTTCCTATTATTTTTGAATGCTTATATCTCGAAATCTTAGAAATATATTAAGGTGTGGTTTTCATTGATTGCCTTATAATTACCATAAGTTTTTTCTGAGATGTTGGCACATTTTAATATTTGTCACAAAATAGTAAGAAAAAAATGCTCTTTTTTGACATCAAATGATCGGAAACTTTTAAATGGAACACCCTGTATATTTTTTGGCCATTGGATGGTCTAACAGTTCCTCTTTTCAGAAATGTATAGTTTATTCATATTAATTTAAGTTTTCTATGATTTACTAATTATTTGTATAAACTATGCACTTCGCTTGCTGTTAAATCTATTACACAATTCCAACTCTTAAAACCTAGATAAAGGGGTCAAAATTCAGCATTAAGCTCCCCTTTATAAATGTTAAATTTCACTGAAAAGTGTATAGCGTACTAATGTATACTGAAACTAAATCAATTACTATTACGAGACGTAGATTTCGTACTATGTATCAGAAAAATCGTCCATCAAGGAACGCAATCTTGAAATGGCTGCAGAACTGCGTTTTTGGCAAGAAACCAACAGCGAGATAACTGCAGAGCACACATATTACTGGATGAAATACTGGCAATAAGAGAAATTTTAAACATTAATAATTACCGAATTTCGGTAAGAAAAACGGCCATTAATTATGTCCAAAACAAAAATTCAGCGGCTATTAAAAATAATAAAATTTAAACCGTTCCAAGAAATTGAACCTTTTGCTTATGAGAAAACGTATTACGTGTGAGACAATTTTAGATTTAGTACGAAACTACCCAAATACAGAAATAATTATATCAGCTGAGGCAACTTTTCATTTGAATAGAAGAATTCTTAGAATTCGAAAGGGATCCTTCAAAAGTGAATATTTGATACACAATATCTTCTATTAAAATTTACGTTCCATTTGTCTTTATGGAAAGTACGGATTTCGGTGCGAATTATACAGACATGTTAGATATTTTCTTCTTACCGCAACTTCAGAAGGTATCATATACCACATTTCCTTCCAGCAAGTTCAGCAAAATGCTACAGAAAAATGGATTCGCACGTACAAGGCCTTTTGTTCATTCTATGGTCAACATAACGGAATAACCAAATTTACGCCACAAGTTCAGCAAAGAAGAAAAACATTACATATTTTTAATACCTTTGGTCGAAATAATACTTCTACTCTCGTAACGTAATATGTTCCAAAATTTCAAAAATTTAGTACTTATATTTACCATCATGCAATAATATCTCGACCAAAATCAGATAAAAGCACTTTCCTGAAGACTCCACCCACCGGCACGCCATCTTGCAAATACGAAACACATTAATCTAATTGATAAGAATCATTAGTCATTTGAGGCATCTGTTGTGCGCCGATTCTCTTGAATAGTCAATCAAATATTTTGTACAATGGCGGCTCATTTCAGGTGCCATTTATTAAAAAATATTACTAAGCCTTTTTTGATGCGCCTCTGCCATTATTCCTGATTACTGCTGCCAGAGAAATGAATTATGAATTTAACTGCAAATGTTAAGTGATACAATTAATACAGATTTGTGAGCTGATCTCTCAGACTAGCTATTGTAAAAATAAGTAGTTCTAAATAATACTATAATTATTCTTAATAATACAAAGCATCGGGCCAAAGAATATAAGATATTTAATATCTTAAAAATGCTCAATATCTTTAAATGTTTTGCAAACTATTTTTAACAGGGAGACTTAAAATGACAAGGCTACGTAGTAGATATTATGTTCTATATTATTGTGGAGGATTTTTCTTGTACCAAATAATCCTACGCCAATTGAATATAAGTAGGGTAAAAGGAAATTTAGAAGAGTTAGTAATGCGTTAACCGAATTCTAAATGCGGTATTTTAAGTTTTTTAAAAATATCTGTTTAATTCTGTCGGCAATTTCAGCCTCATTTCATGTAATATATACATACCCCTATATAGG
This sequence comes from Pissodes strobi, assembly GCA_016904865.1. Classification (NCBI taxonomy): domain Eukaryota; kingdom Metazoa; phylum Arthropoda; class Insecta; order Coleoptera; family Curculionidae; genus Pissodes; species Pissodes strobi. Next base: position 1,178 of record JAEQML010074943.1, on the reverse strand, counting down.
CAATAAAATCCAACAATTTTAGAAATATCAAAATTTTAAAATGTAAAAAATTTATTGTTGAAATAAAGCAAATTCAATAGCATAATAAATCAATCGATTCGGTTGGACCTACCTGTTTTAATAATATTTTCGATTATGCAGGGTGACTCAAAAATGAGTCCAATAACATGTGTAAGATGAAAATTATTCTGTTAAATGGATTAACTTAAATTTTACTCTTATTTCAGTTTTTGATTGTTCAATGAAGAAAAACTACCCACTTATATAAAACTGAGCTCTATCATATTTGAGGCTTCGTGAAAACAATTCGAAAAATCAGCCTTTTGTAGGATTCCAGTAAAATCTTTTAGAAAAGTTGCTGTGTTCCCACTAGTGCACTAAAACTAAGTTTATATACTTTATAAATCCAACGGTTTCAGAAATATGTAAATTTTAAAGTATCTATTACAAAAATATATTATTGAAATAACGCAAATTCAATAGAATAATCCCTTAGTTTTAAATGGACCAATCAATTTGGTCGGACCTTTCTGTTTTAATTTTTTTTTCGATTATGCGGGGCGCCTCAAATATGAGACCATACTACCTAACATATAACAGATGTAAGTTATGAAAATTAATATATTAAATGGATTAACTTAAATTTTACTTGTCTTTTACAGTCCAAGAATAAGTAAGTGACGCACGTTTCATGAAGTCTTTGATGCACCTTGAAATTTTGTGTAGTAGTATCTACTAAATAGATGAACAGGTAAACATGCGTTGGCTTGACATACCAGGTAGTACGCATGTAAAAAATATTGTCACGACTTGTATTTTTTATCTGTGACGACACGCCTTTCTTAGCGTGTAGGAGAGTAACTCAGATTTAGGAACGCACTACGTCAAGTTGAGAAGAGATAATAAAGGAGACATATCGATAAAAACAATAACAGGTTTATTTACAAACAAACTTAACAACGGTTAGACTGTATACTAATAAAGGCGTGTTTAAGATTATAGATGAATTAAGAGTTTACACTATACCCAATTAATATGAAATATATGTCTTCTCGAGGGAGGCTTAGTTCAAAGTGTGTCTAGCAAGCGACGTCACTATTTTATTAATAAAGTTTATGTGAGCGGGTTGTATTTTATTTAGGTATTTGTTCTGATATTTATAAGGTAAGTCTTTTTAG
>JAEQML010074942.1:0-14081 GCA_016904865.1 Pissodes strobi | reverse complement strand
GATAGATGTCAGTTGCGATTTTCGCCGCCAGCATGACGGTGCCGTGCTGGCCGCGGACACCGAACTGTTCCTGGGGTAGGATATTAAGCCTATCGACTTCCCTAGTAACCCTCGGCAAGATTAGCCTTTCAGCCACCTTCCCGAGGGTGTTCAGTAGCGATATTGGCCTATAAGATGCAGGTTGAGTTAAGTCTTTCCCAGGTTTTGGGAAGTGTATCACGCTCGCTATTTTCCAGGACGCAGGGAAGTGTTGTAGCCGGATTACTGCGTTAATTATGTGCATGTATTGGACGATGGTTTTCTGGGGTAAGTTTTTCAGGACTGTATTCGGAATAGAATCCGGGCCGGGAGCTTTATTTCTCGGGAGACGGCTGAGAGCTTTGCGGATATCCGCCGGAGTGACTCTCAGTTTTTCAAGTACTGACGGAGGAATAAGAAATTTGCACTACTTGAATGCATTTACAGTGCGTGTAATGTGCTCGTGATCAGGATAGGTACCTGGCGCCGCGGCATAGACGCCGGCTAGGTAGTCCGCGAAGGCCGCCGCTTTTTCGGCGTCGTCGCCGCATTCTCGGCCTTGGTACCTTATTACAGGCATTTGCGTCGAGCCTCCACGGACTCGCCTAGCCAGCTTCCATAAGGAGCCGTCATCCCTGCTTAGCGTGTTGATATACGCTAGCCACGTTTGGTTCTTGTGATCGCGGATAGCTATCCTTATTTCCTCTGTCAGCGCATTGATCTGAGCGGATCCCACTTGCGTCCGATTTCTCTGCCATCGCCGTCGAAATCGGTTTCTGTATGTTATAAGATTAAGGATATGATCAGGGAGGGATTCGGTGCTAGGGCGCAAAGTGACCCTAGTGCATAGTGCATCACGGATGCGCAGGATGTTTGATGTTAGAGTTTCCACCTCGGTCTCGAGTTCCTGGGCTGTTGTCGGCTGTTCAGGGATCACAGTCAACTCATTCAGCTGCGCTCGGAACACCCTCCAGTCAACACTCTTATACGAAATGACGGTGTCATTAGACAAGGGGACCCTGCAGTATAAGCAAATCTTGACTGGAAGATGATCCGAGCTTAGGGCATTAAGCTCTTGCAGCTGAGAAGTCCTGATGGCTCCCCGAGTAATGGCAATGTCCAGGAACGAGGCTCCACGAAGATAAGTGGGATTAGGTGTTATGTGGCAGAACATCTCCAGGTTGTTCTCGATTATTCCTTTAAATAATCTACCCCTGCTGTTAGTTACGCCGCCCCAATCGACGTGCGTGGCATTTAAGTCCCCTATCAGCAGGGATACTCGATTTGGCGGGAGAAGAGCCAAGAGATCGGCTGCTAAAAGGCGGAGATCCGGGGGTGCGTAGCCGCCACATATACGCAGGCCGCTCTCCAGTTCAATACTAACGTTTTCTATGGCAGAAAACGCGTTATATATGCGCCGGTACCGGAGCGACCTATGCACGAGACATGCCACGCCTCCCCCGCGTCGATCGGGCCTATCAAATCTCTCTATTCTGTAGTCGCTAACTCGGAGAGTATAGTCCGGCGTTAGGTACGTTTCGACGAGAAAAACAACCTGTAAATTGGATGCATGCAAAAAATTACGAAACTCGCCAAGCTTGTTTCTAATACCATTACAATTCCATGATAAGATTTGGAACATTTATATGTCGAATTTTGCATAATCGACGGAAAAGAAGCGGAGTGAGGCTTGAATCATTTCCGCCTTATCTCCTCTGCATGCTTCTATCATGTTACAATAGCAGTCTAATGCTAGATAAAGTTGCTCCAAATTAATTAAATTATTAATTTTAGTTACTGTATTATTGAGATTAGACATTGTGTCTGCAATGTTTAAATTAGTGTTATTATTGGGAATATTTACATTGTTAAGAGCTCGAACAGTACCACTAACCTTATTCTGATGAACATTAGCATTAAAATTAGCATTGGTTGGTTGCTGTTGTTGTTTTCGGCTGTTGCGTAGTGCGGGGAAGGCTTTCTGGTAATTTTCAGTTCGTTGGCCATTGCTTAGGCCTTGGCCCGCTTGGCCGTCAGCTACGGGGTTGTTTGGGCCTCTCCAGGCCGGTTTGGCGGGGGGTGGGGCCGGGCGATAGGTTTGTTTTGGCTTGCTTACGGGTGCTGCCGTTGTATTTGTTTGTATCAGGTTTATTTTATAAACAAATACAGGGCAGATTTCGTCAATAGAACGGTGAGGGCCGCTGCAGTTGACGCACTTTTGATAATCGGCATTGCATTCGATAATCTCATGCTCCCCGGCGCATTTGCTACATGCCACCCTGCGATTGCAATATGTCCTCGCATGTCCAAATTGCTGGCACCGCTTACACTGCAAAAGCGGCTTGTTGGAGCGGCGTAGTTCCCATGAAACACGAACGCACATAATGGTTTTCACTTCTGTGTTTAGTCGTTTGATGTTATAATTAGTCCCAAGTACGACTAGATACATGGGAATGTGTGTCTTTCGCATCTCAAAGACATTCTTGGGCGTGATGTTATACTCGTCGCTGAGAGCATTGATTATATCTTGGGTGTCTTGCGTTTCCGCGTAAAGCCTCGTTCTCAGAGCTTCGACGTGTCGCCAGCGACACTTGGGTAACCAATAGAAGTCGAGCATTTATTGTCAGCCGCTCCCCGCTCTTTTGTCGCCAGCGACAGAACACCAGTTAAATTTATTTTAACTTTTTCTCGTGTCGCTGCGGCAAGTGTTGTTGTGAAAGCTATATTTGTTTGGGATTTGCTGTTTTCTTGACTCTCATTAAGAAGTTATGACAATCTCAAACCTTTATTTAAATGGAATACCCTGTAATTATTGTCGATATTTTGTTTTTACCTAAAAAGGCAAAACATTTGATGTATCGCGTGCAAATTTCTGCTCATTTGTTTTTAAGTTATTTACAATGGTAAATCACTCACAAATTTAAAGCGATATAAATTAAAATCGGTTTCAGATAGAAAATTAATAAACTTTACTTTAGTATCCTAACTATTAAAAAATATATTTTAATGTATATTTTAAATACCGTCACTTTTTGACATATTTAGGCGTAAGCTGACATTGGTTGAAGTGCGTATCATTGGGTCAACAACGGTGATTATCAAATTTAACAGATTTACACAAACAATTTTAATACATTCGGGAACACAAAAACGTAACGTAACCTCTTCAAGCTGCCAAAATTCAAAATAAATCGAAAGTGCCGCCATTCAGATTCGCGCGACACGCGACACCTATCGACTGTCAAATGGTGTCGCCGGTTTTCAGCGGCCGAAGTGGAGGGGATTGTCGCTGGCGACACGTCGAAGCTCTCAGAACGGGGCTTAAGAGTGATACTCCGTTTTTTCGGCGTCAAGGGTTCTCTTGAGCATATGCAGGTCGTTATAAGTGTTGCAGTACACAATTACGGAGTTCTTTGTGTATTTTAATTGGTACTGCTTTATGTGCATAGCTTTTAGGTCGTCTCGGAGTTGGCGGTGGTCCGCTGGCCTACCCTTAATTACTACAGGGGGTGGTGTGGTCGCTTTCGGTTTGGGGGGGCGCTTTCTTAGTGCTAGCAGCGCTTTTGCGTCGGGCTCCGGTCGACGCAGAAGTAGAGGCGATACTTACAGTGTCCTCGTCCTCCGTCTTTAAGTCTTGCAGGGGTGCGTATTGGTTTGTCGTGGTAAGGGGTGGTTGGCCCATGTCTAGGGTAACTGTTACGAAGTTCTATTTGAAGGGTAACTGTTTAAAGGGTGCCTTGAAGGGCTCTTTATTATTATCGAGTATCAGGGGCGCAGAAATCGGTACTGGCGGAGGGCCCATAATCCGCGAATCGCTAGTGCCCTCGGTTGCTATGGGCATCGGTTCACAAGAATCTTCACTTTTTGTCCGGATGGTCTGTCACCTTGGGTGACCTTCAGCTTTTTTATCGTATCAGCTCCGGCAAGGCTGGTAGGACTAGCCTTTTTCTTACCCGTATCGATTCTAGCAGAGATTCTGTGTTTAATGCCTAGGGGGTGAGTATCCCTCATATGTTGCCTGATACGCGAGATCAATTTGTATTGGTCATTTGGGGAGAGTTCGTTAATTTTCTTGCATTTTTCAGAGTCCATTCTGCATTGGACGCAAATTTCCGTGTAGCTTTTGCATTTATTAACTATTTTCCTGACGGTTGACTCGGAATACTTATAGTCTGTATTAGATTCCATGGAGACATTGGACAATGCGTCCTCGTCCTCCGTTACGTCCATGGCGGTGCCAAAAGCCGGGGTTCCGTCCCCGGAGACTAAAAAATTGACGGTAATAAATCTTATGCGGCCTTTACTGATTACACAGTATGTAAAAAGCAGGCCAAGAATCAATAGCAATGATCGACCGATCGTTACGAAAGTAAACCGCAGTACCAAGCACTAGTGATACCAGCTAGTCCTGTATGGTTCGCGACCAAAACAGGAGTTCTTTATCGGAGACAGAGCTTGCCAAGCTACCGAAATTCGTACTAGTCAAGTCAGATCAAAATGTGCTTTATCGTTAGAAAAAAAACTGTCGTCTACAAAGCAGTCATCGTGCAACACGTTTTTCTTATTAAAGTTAGAAGGTAAGCAAATAAAGATTTTCATTAAAAACAAACCTAACACCGGAGAGTCGTGTTTGCAATACCCGGCTTCGGGAGTTGAGTCGTAGAGCGCCACCAGTTCTTACCAACTAAACTGGAAAAGCTCCGCTGCTGTTGTACGGAGTTGTTAGGCACGCTTATCAAACAAAGGAACTCAATCTTAACAAGAAAACACAATTTAAATTTAGGGATCAATTTATTAGCTTCTAAGTTTTTTCCCCTCAACAGTAATAATCTTACAGAGAAATTTTTACAGTTTAAAGGCAACAAGGATTTTATTTAGGAGAATATTTTAGAAAAAAGTTAATGAAAATTGTTGAATCTAACAGGCGAAGGAATTTCAAAGACTATTAAGTAATTAATAATAATGGTACAATATGTTGATTGTAGTGAGACCAATTCTGTTGTTAACTCGGGACTGTATGCCTTACACCTAAATGCTCTAAACACTACAATCCAAAATGATCATTTTGGTTTACCTAAGCTTATTACATATACGTATGCGTGCACTAGTAGCTGCACCAATTATAAATGTAGCGATAATAATATGTATTGATAAAAGGCCACAATAGTTATAGCGATCAACCCGATAAACAAATGAATAAATGAGGAATAAAATTATTGAAAGTTATCTTAGCGCTTGGCTGTTACTGCTTGATTTATATTTAAAGATTAAGAGCGATTATATCAGAAGAAATAAATGTATAAACAAAATTAATCTATCTTAAAGCTTGGCCGACAAGATTAGATTTATATTTAAATATTAAAAAAAACGATTACCAATTGACCAGAAAAATAAATGATTAAATAAACTTAAGCCATCTTAAAGCTTGGCAGGGGCTATAGTTTTTTTTCATTCAAATAAGGGGCTTCCTTTAATTCGTATTGGGTTATTACAGGGTTTTCCTCCGGGCTATACCACTGACAGTTTTATCTCGGGGCAATCGAGTCCTCTGCCAGTTATACCACCGAGGCTAAGCCGGTACCTGGTTCTTGCTACAGGTGTCCGGCGCCTTCACCGGAGGTACTACTTTTTGCCTGTACAGTGAAGCTGGGCAGTCTTAACAACCGCCCATCTTCGACCGGATCTAACGGGGTATCGTACAGAAGCTTAGTATTGTTTACCTTTTTGCTTAATTATTATGAATTTAGTACTGTAGATTGTGCCTTAAAAAAGCCTTCATAGTTTAGTTAAATCATTTATTTTTCTTGCCGATCAATAATTGCTTCTAATATTTAAATATAAATTTAGTCTTCCTTGCATAAATATATTTTCTTTATAAAACAAATGCCCCCAAAAATCAATGGATTTTCAATCAACATAAGCAAATAAAAGAAAAGCAAAAGGAACAGACAACTTGAATATAAAAAAGAAATAGGTATGAATTACCCTTAAAAAATATAAACTTTCCCATATGATCAAAACTAAGGTAATATTAAAATAAAAATTCAGATATGATAAAAGGGAATAGGTCAAATATCTCATGAAATGCAATGCAAATGGTGGTCAATGTAAAAAAAAGTTAACACAGATAAGGCAATTAAATCGTTAAATTAGACAAAAAAAACTGAAGCAATAATTACCTCTCTTGAGTCGGAGGGTGGCTGTAGAATCAACGGTCTTGATCTTGCAAGATGACCTTGGAAAGCCTCTAAAAATAATGGAACATAGCCCTCAGCATCATGGCGTCCATATGTTTCGCAAGCAATAGAAAAAGATAATTCCAGAAAAAGCTTACCTAGTGCAATTCGAATATCCCAATAACTTGGTAGTATCGAGCACTGGTTAGGGACTCACTCACAGATCCCTAGAAGGGTAGTATTAACACAATATAGAAAGTTCACTATGACTGCACTAAAGCAAAATGCTTCCTCTCACACCGAAGGATATTTCTAGAAGAACTCTGCATCTGTTTCAGTCAATTTGCCTTTCCACTTCCATGAGATTAGAAAAAAAAGAACGTCGAATCGGAAAGGAAAAAAAATGTAGGGCCGAGAACTGCTGTATCGTATTCTAACTATTCCATACGAGGAATAACTCTAAGATAATAAACGACTTAGTTCTCGTTTATTATGGTTGTAAAACGACGGCGGAAGCCACAATTAGTGAGCTGAAATTAAATTTTTCAAGAAATACTAGGAAATACTCCTAAACGAAATGATAAGCCTTAAAAATCTAAATCGAAAGCAACAATTATGGGAGGATAGCCCATTCCTTCTACCATTCAGGGCCACCAATCGAATATTTGAAAAGATACAACCGGCCGCGTGAAAAGGTAAATATAAATATCTCAAAGCGAATCAGAGGTCCCAAAAAGTTATCAGAAGTTAACAAAAGTTATGAAATATTAAAGCCGAAAATAAAATATGAATTTGACGGATCTAATGAAGCTTTACAGTAGGCTTTATTAACCCAATTCTTAAAAATATAGAACGGCCAGCAAACATAATTAATGAAATATAAATTAAGCAAAGTTGTCCTAATAACATAATATCCCATTTTAGTGGTTTGATCCCACCTAAGCGATCTGTGGCTCACTTATCAACTAAAATAAATATAGTCACAAAGTGCCTGAGGGCAACATAAGGGATAATCAAAACAGGCTTTCGCAAAGAGAGATCGACAGGAGATATTTTGGCCTATGTCACTCATATATGGAGTAGGGCAATTGAAAACTACGGAGAGTCTCGAGCGATTGCGTTGGATATTTCAAAGGCATTCGACAGAGTTTGGCATGACGGACTGCTCAACAAACTGCCGTCCTTGGGACTGCCCGCCTCTCTCTGCAGCTGGCTGGCCAGTTTCCTTAAGAACCGACCCCTACACGTTGCAGTCGATGGACACATCTCGGACACATTCACCATCAACGCGGGCGTGCCTCAGGGCGCAATACTTTCACCAACTTTGTTCCTCATCTATATTAATGACCTGCTGATCGAAACGAACAATCCTGTTTACAGTTTTGCAGAAGACAGTACCCTTGTCTCCCACTTTAGATCAGAAAAACTCTTAGCAGCGACTGAGACTCATCACCGCAGACAGGAGCAGATTACAGCAATTAATCAAGACCTGGAGAAAGTTCAAACTTGGAGCGACCGAAATTTGGTCCAGTTCAATGCAGCAAAGACCCAAGGAGCAACATTTACTAAGAGGGTCAATACAGCGGGCCCTGACATCATTATGGCAGGATCGACCATTCCTTCATCCTCGTCAATCGGGCTGCTGGGTGTCTCGGTCAACAGCAATATGTCATGGCATGACCATGTTGCTAACATCGCAAAATCAGCCTCCCAGAAGCTTGGTGCGCTATTTCGCAACAAAAAACTCTATACACCGCAGCAGTTGCTCTTGCTGTACAAAGCGCAAATAAGACCGTGCTTAGAATATTGCTCACATATCTGGGGTGCCGCACCAAAGCATACCCTAAAGCTGCTGGATTCCATTCAGAAGAGGGCTGTGCGTCTCGTCGGGGATCCGGAGTTAACCCGGAATCTGGATAGTCTGGAACATCGCAGACATGTGGCCGATATGTCTCTGTTTTACAGATACTTTCACGGCAGATGTTCCCAGGATTTGGCCCGCATCATCCCGTCCCTGGCAACTCCTGTCAGACAGTCCCGACAGACGGCAGGAGCGCACGGAACATCGCTTTACCAGAACTCCTTTGTCTGGCGCACTGCATCACTGTGGAACTCACTTCCAGGACATCTGTTTCCCAGTAATTACAACCTACAAATATTCAAGAACCGTGTCAATCACTCACTCAAGGCCACAACAGTATTATAAAAGCTAGTACAAAATATATCATTATCCTATATGTAGAATAATATTAATTTACATTAATAAATGCGGCAACCTTATGCTTATTGGCAACAAATCGAATCAATAAATTTAGAATTAATTAACCGAAGAGGTCAATACTCAATAATTCTTCCCGCAAAATATAGCATCTTTTGTTGCTAAATGCAGCATATAAAATGAACTTTAAAATCTTTTACACTGGCCAAATCAGACTGTTACGACCGTATGCATAAAAAATAATATTAACTAATATAATATAAAGAAAAATTATATTAAAAATTAAAGTAAGAATAAATATAGGAAGAAATATATCAATACAAATAAAATTAAATATACCTGGAAAATACAACTACCAACTATCATTATAATACTCCTCCAAGCTGTAATAAGACTTTGCCGCCAAAACACTCTTAACTTTCCTCCGAAACCGCGAGTATGGTAACCGTCTGCACTCCATGCCCAAACGGTTAGCGTTATAAGATTTACCGTCCTACGGCACTGTGCTATATTAGCTGTTTCTGATTGGTGAGTGAACGTTACTATAGAGTACTGTTAACTCTTCACGCTCTGCTCGCTCCGGGGCGCAACCAAATAAGACTAACTCAAACTAACCCAAAAATTTACAAAAAGAAACAAACATCACCTTAAAAAAATAAAGAAGACCTGTCTTGCCCCTGACGGGAACCGAACGAGGGCCGTCCGTATCGCAAACACAGAATCTGACCACTACACTATTAGAGCTCTTTCACACGAGGATAGTGTATGCGAGATACGCATATCCGAGATACAGGTTAAACATACATTCAAATGGTGCTATTCACAAGGCACGAGCGATGCATACAGAATCGCGATTCCGAATGTCTGTATCCAGGCAACTTCAGCCGCTGGACGCTGAATGCGTATGCCGCATACAAACTTACCATTACCATATATGGACGTGTTCAGACATGGATACTTTTGCATTGGAGAAGATATCATAGACGCAGGATATTTTTCAGTATAAATTCAATCGTCATAGGTATTATTTACTACGTCTGTAGGGAAGAACCTTTGCATGGCACTGCGACTATTTTAGTACTGATTAAAGAAATACGTGAATTCGATGCAGCAGTCCAAGTTTTCGACCGCTAGTCTGTATCTTGGATACGTGTATCTCGCATACAGTATCCTCGTGTGAAAGAGCTCTTAGACCTGCTGGAATAAACTGACTGGACCGTAGATAAAGTGAAAGTGACGTTAATGCACCAATAAGAAGCGGCTAAAATAGCATAGTGCGGCAGGACTTTAACGGTTTTAAAATGCAAACGATTATACTCGTAGATCTTGAAGCCTTCGTGCATAATTGATTTTTTTGTAAATCTTAGTCTGAGAATAGGGAGGCGTCCATTTTGATTTACAGTTAACCTTGTATTATGTGATCGATCAGGGACATCAGTACAATATTTTTTTGTGAATCAAACAGATTGTTTCAAGGATAAATAAAGGCACTAATGTTAATATTCCATGTTTAATAAACAGACGTCTACAATGTTCCCTAATTCCTATCCGACACATAAATCGCATGGCTTTTTTCACAAATCGAATTAAACAGCTGTCCCAAAATGCTATACCATATCGAAGGGATGACTCGACTAGTGAAAAATACACCATCCTCCTCGTCGCTGTCCCCAATTCGCCGAGCCCACTCTAACGGCAAGCAACCAGAGGCCAGCCTATTAAAACTAATTAAAACCAAAAGTAAGTATATTGGTTTTAGTGATGTTTATGCTAAGATACTTAGAATCACACCATCCCTTCATATTGGGTAGATCCGAGGTTACCATTTCCCTAAGATTATCACCCGTCTTTGCATGCCATAGAAGAGTGGTGTCGTCAGCGTCACCATCGCAGGGTCGTTTATGTATACCTACCAAAAAAAGAACAGTTCCCCGTACGGATCCCTGAAGCGCAATGACATACCAGGGGTGGAGACTCATCGTCGCCATTTCTCACCACCTGAACCCTCTCCGAAAGATACGCTCCGAACCATCGATTAGCCGCTCCCCGTACACCATAGTGGTGAGGTTTCCGCAGCAGCACCTCCCGATTCACGCAGTCGAAAGCCTTTGAAAAATCGCAAAACACTGCCGCAGCCACATCTCCACCATTCAGACTTGTGTAGTGGGTTTGCCAAAACCGTGCTCTTAGTTGCACGGAAACCAAACCGGGAGGAGGTTATAGCGTTAAATGCCGATAGAAAATGAATCAGCCTCGATTTTGCCAGCTTTTCAACCACCTTCGAAAAGGTGGCAAGCAGCAATATAGGACGGAAATTAAATGGTGCCGGTCTGAAAAAATCATTAATTCACTCGCGAGTGAAAACAAAGCTGATACTGAAAAAGTCTGAAACACCCCAATGGCCACATCGACCCTTTAAATTACAAAGGGTCCCCACCAGTCTCCACGTTAGAAGTTGTTCTTTCCGCCACAGAACAATAAAAGCCTTCAGAGCATCCGACCTCATGTCGACAGCACCAGAATGCAAGGCGTGTCTGCCTCTTAAACCATTTATGATAGACCGTTATCCACGGCTTACACTGTTTAGGTTTTAACTTTTGAATCAGGAAGACTTTGTTAAAAAGGTTAGTCAGCTCGTGGTGAAATACTCTTAGTGGATCGGGAGAATATGTAATATGGTCCCACTGCACGACTGCGCATTATTCGCTAAAGGTTCTAAAATTTTCAGTGCTAAATATTCTACCCATTCTCCGTTTCCGTTTTCTCCGATCACACACAAGCGGGAACCCAACACTAAAACAGCCTCATGATCAGATAGCGTTGCTGGCAAAACCTTTACATCCTCTAGATTAAGGTTTGTACAGGAATAATCCAAAATTGACGAGTAATTCTAAGTGATGCGCGTCGGACTAGTTACATGCATTTGTAATTGAAGGACCCAAATATATTGTCTAATGTTTAAGTGTGTAAAGACGATTTATCATATTAGCTAATCTAGAATGTACGGGAAAATTGCACAAGAGACTTTCAAGTCTCTGAAAAAAGAGATAGTCAGATCACTGCCCGAGGGTTCTATACATGCACAACATGAACATATTAATTTTTTTTATAATATCTTGCCCAGACGAAATCTTTCTAACCATCCATTTGATCCTTGGAAGTGGCTTGGTCCTATGCTCGTTTGCTTGAATTACTGGTCTCTATATTGGTAAGTGCTTGTCTCGAGTCTTACAAAACCAATTAAAAACAACTTTGTCCACAGCAGGTTTTAGGAGACTTTCTTTTTTGTTCATCATTGCCATCTTCTCGATATTTTCTTTTTTATTTTATAGCAATATGAACTTGATTTTTTCAGCTATTTGCGGACTAGTAGAATCTCTTTTTTCACTTTTATCGATATATCGGTTTTTTTCTTTGATGGAAAAAATTTTCCTTTTCCTTTTATACTGAAAATAGTTAATATCAATCGGTAAAACTAAAGGTAAAAAATGCAAAACCTAGTATTATATAGGCTGTATTTATGGTATAAATTATATATATATATATATATATCTCATCTATCATAATTCAATTTGTGCCATTTATATCTTCTTCTTCTTCTTTTTATGTTAGGGCTAAGTATTTCTTAGGATGTGTTTGGTAATCATGTTTTCTCCTCTAGTTTCTATAGCATATGTCATTATGGGTCTAACCTAGGTTTTGTATATTCTTACTTTAATTCTTGTGCTCATATGTTTGTTGTTGATTCCTTCTGCGACATGTATTTTCTTTGTTGACTTGTATTCGGTCTTTATGTATGTGTGATTACCAGTGTTTACTCATTTGATGACATCAACGATATCTTATGTTGGAGTTTTACGAAGTCAGCTAGTCTCACTCTGTCAAAGTCTTGTAAGCATATAAATGATGTCTTATTAAATTCAAATGTCTTTTCCGCTATCTGACTAATAGTGAAAATGGCATTTAAGGTTGACCTATAGCTTCTGAACCCCTGTTGCTCTTCGCTTATTCCTGTTCCAGTAATCTGTTCCGGCAATGTCTTGGTCAGCAGCTTGAAAACTGAGCTTAGGAGGCTGATCCCTCGGTAATTTTTGGGGTCAGCTTTTTCTCCTTTTTAAGCATTGTCATTAACTATTAAAATTATTTGGTAACGAAATAGTGAAAAGCTAAAATTTAACTAGCTCATCCTATATAAAAAGCATCAAAATTCCTAAAGTATTCTCTTGTACTATTTTTTAAGTAGATTCTTGTCAATTAATCGATTTTTACTTAAAAAAAATATTTTTTAAGACAAAATACTAAAACAATAATTTGTTTTATCTTTCATTCGGTTTTCTTTTGATTTATTACATAAACAACGTAAACATTACCTCATCAACTTCAATACTTCATTTATTATGTGATTATATCAGATGAGAAACCAAGGTATGAATTAACAAAGAAATCCATTTGGGCGTAATAAAAGCAAAATTTCTAAACAAAAGCAGATATGCAGTTTAAGGCAGGTGCCTATTAACCGCCTCTCGTTTGAACAATCGCCGATTCCCATTATGTTCGCCAGTATAAATTTCGCAACTACACACGTGAGAAACGCGCTTTATTCTTTATTTAAATTATTATTAGTATTTGCATAGTAGTCGAGCGTATTTACATCGCGAACAGTTTATCTGAAAAACCAATTTTTACCAGTTCAAATTGAAAAAGTAATCATAGCATTAAATAACTAAAAATTGAGATGTACCTATATTGTACAGGGATATGCAAGTAAGTGCTTTTAATTTTTAAAGGTGAGGAAAAATGCAAAATTTGAAAGCTTTGTGAATTTTTATGTAACATTCATATGTCTTATCACCAAAACAATTGACCATCGAAAAAAAAATCAAAAATTTCCTCGATTGTTTTAAATTGGGTAGTATGATTTCTATTGTATTTTTGGATTCTAGAAGTTCTAGACATAAAATATATTCACTAATTAATTCATATTCGATAAATTAACGCTCGAGATTTTTTTGGTTAAGGCAGATGTTCAAAATCCTTAATTTTTAGATTGGCGCTCCGGAACAAGAACGGCAGAAATACCGCAGGAAAACGAATAATAGGGAAACTATTTTTTGTCAGTACCTAGCGTATCCTATTTACCCTGCTACTATCTATCAACAAAGAGGTGTGTAACGGCGTATTTATCCAACGACTTATCCGACCTGCATTCTAATGCATTCCTGTGCAGTAACCATTTTAAATTATTTCGAAAACCCAGACCCTTTTAGTGGTGACTATTGCTGTAAAGTACAAGTTCTATTCTCAATTAATTTTTTGTATTATTCAATATTCAATAGTTGAGCTACAATAGGAGTAAAGTATAATTCAATGATTCGTTCATCAAGCATTAAAAATTAATTGAATTGAAAATAAAATGGTATTTGGTAAAATAACTTAAAAATATATATATAATAATTCAGGACAACAGTCCGATGCAAACTTACTGAAATGATAGTGGTAGTTGCAACTTGCCATGTAAATGTTGCTATTGCTCATCTATTTTATTTTAATGAAAGCTAGATTGCACTGGCAAGAGCACAATAAATGTGAATAGATTATTTATCTTATATCATTGCAAGAACATATTGGGTTATGTCTTTAATGAGGCAGGTGAATAATAGATAAATGAA
>JAEQML010074941.1:0-14083 GCA_016904865.1 Pissodes strobi | reverse complement strand
GCTGCCTGGTGGGCCGGCTCACCGTGTTCGGACACGGGGGCGGGGCTTGTTAAGGGACCTGCTCGTCTTATAAATACGCAGCAGCAACCGACTTAACTTACATGACTATTAGCCACCGAAGCATCCGTGTCTCCGCACTTGACCCGCGGGACTCGACCATTGCGCTTAATGCTGTTACAGCATACCGGAGCAGATTTATCATTAAGTCTCCTAAACTTTGTATATATTGTATATAGCACTTTATTCTTAGTTTATGTTGTACATATTGTGGCGTCATTTTAGCATTCTGTACTCCTACTCCTCGAGAGTATTGAAGCAAGGTTTTTCTTATGTTTTTCCTTGCATAATCTCCTGTAAATATTGTATATACTCGCAAAAAGTACTGCTATATCCATAAAGCTTCGGCCAACTAACCCCTATAGCGACTTTGAAGGGTATTCCCAGGGAAAGTTTAAGCTGCCTTCAGTACCACAACCCCTAGTATGTAAGATAGGTATAAGAGCAACCCCGTAAGGGTGCCCCATCTGTGGGCCACGTTGTAGAAGGAACTACGACAGGCGTAACCACAGTTAGTAGAACTAGGCATACTTACGCTAGGAAATGTGATTTACAAGTTGTAATGTTGAAATAAATATATCAAGTTCAAGTTCACACTGAAGACCTGCAGTAATAGTTGGATGCGAGGTATACGAGGCCTCGCGTTATTTTATCGCTTTGAATACATCGACGGGGAACGATAAATAGCTTAATTAGTTGCTTTACGTATTCATATTAATATTTGGAGTAGTAGATGCGCAACTTTAGTTAAAGGTTAACTTATGTACTACATTTGATAGGTATTAGCAACAAATGCAAGAAATGAAATTGAAATTTATTACAAAGTAAGTCTACATAAAAAATGTCTTAAAAAATAAAATAAGAAAAAAAAACTAAGTAAGTGAACTAAGTTTAAAAAAATAAAAAGTAATAGAAAAATATTCTGCTTAACGGCTAGGATACAGATTAAGTACATATGCGAAAGCTTCCGCTTATACGTGGGACAGGAATTCTCAAATCCTTAAGTAGGCGACTTATTAAGTCGGCCGTTCTGACACCGTTTGCGAATTTCACGCCGCGCCTCGCAGTTTTACGTGCCGAGCTGTCAGTAGCTGAGTTGTCAGTAGCTTGGACAATAAATATCATTTTCGCTAGTATATTTTGTTCTTAGTTTGCTTTGTTTACATAGTTAATTAGTGACTTTCAGTTTGCAAAATTTTCATATTTCTATGAAACCTAAAAATGCCTGGGCATACGTGTGCTCATAAATGTTGTCCTTCGAAGAGCGGAAGCGAAATATCAATGTGTCATTTTCCCAAAGATCGATCAAGGTATGTACTTTTATATAGGATACATTTTATTAGCTTTCTACTTTCAAATTTACAGGGACGAAAACAACTACGCGTTACAATGTGTTTAAAGCTTTTATTCAGACGTTCTTTTGAATAATATTATCAAATAATGAAGTAAAAAATGTGCCTCTTCTTTAGATGTGAAGCTTGAGTTAAAGCAGTTAAAAGAGAAGATCTTGGTGATTAAATTCAATCTGCCGCCAATAGATACCGTAAACAGTATAGATAATAATTAGTTTAGGTTCCTCAAACCTATTGAAATATAGTTGAGAAGCTCCCCGGGAGTGTTCAGTGCTCTGTCTAAAGCAGACTAACATGTTATATTTTTTAAAATATTGATTAAAGACCACTTCCTTCCATATCAGTTGGATCATTTCAAATAGCTATCTGAGGTCTATTAGTGCAATTAACTTTTTTTCTCATTCCCATTTTCTTATCACTGGTATACATACAGTGCTCAGTCTAAAGCAGACTAACATATTATATTTTTCAAAAATCTTGATTATTATAATTTTCAGCAATCGCAAAAATACAACATTGCACAGAAAATATAAATTTTGCAACTGACAAATCCTGCCAAAAGGAAATAATCATTCATCATTGTTCTAATAATCGCTATCTCCAAAAGAGTAACGTTTCAACGCACACTCTAATAATTATTGTTCTAAATTCTATAATATATTTGCTAACCGCGTACAACGCTCCGTAAATATGTAAGCTTAAAATCTTAGGACACCGCGTATCAAACCACTGAGAAGTGAACTGCCGACCGACCGGTAGAAGCGGCAGTTTGGTGGTGAGGGAGGCGCGTCGGCAAGAGGGAAACTTATTGCTCGAATAGCCAAGTGCTTGGACTATTTAGAATATTGACTCTGGTGATGCAATATAAATTAAGCAAAGCTATAACAATAATATCCTATTTTAGTGATTGGATCAAACCTAAACGATTTGTGCTTCGCTTCTCAACTAAAATAAATATAGTCACAAAGTGTTATAAAAGCTAATACAAATATATCGCTAGCTTATATTTAGAATAGAGTTATTTTACATTAGGGAATACGGCAATTTTAGGCTTATTGCCAGCAAATCGAATCAATAAATTCAGAATTAGTTATCTTCGAAGGGTATTGACCTTTTTGAAATAAATCCTACCGCAAAATACAGCATTTTTTGCTAAATGCGGAGTATAAAATGAAATTAAAAAAAAAATAAATTTGATACTGGCAAAATCAAACTGTTACAATATGCAAAAGTTGTAAATGCTTTGTCAAATATTATGTTAAGCCTTCTCTACTAAAGATCAACTCAACTCAAACCCAAAATTTGGAAATTCCCATTGTATTTTACGCCGGACAATTAGATCGACGAAAATATGGAAGGGGAAACTCGAAAACTCCTCATAGTTCATAAATTTGCGAAAAAATAAACTTTTTGATTATATCAACAAATTTCATAAAAAACACAATTTTTCTTATATTTTAAATACATTGTAGCAGCAAACAAATCGTCTCATTCAATCATATCGACATATTTAATATTATATATAGCAACGTTGGGGCTAATGAGTTTTCAAAACTGATCACCCAACGTACTTACAACTTTTTCACCTCCTCTACTCCTAATCAGGCAGTAAATGCCTGACTCTCACTACCACCTGAAGCCAACTACCTTTACCGGGAAATAACTAATCGAGTCTCCATATCGTATCTGGCAATCTTCAAAACGAATTTATACCTTCCCTCTTGGAATATTCCCCCCATCCAATTCGATCTTAGTCTAACGTCCTTAAACAGAGACTCCCACCATGTCTAATTTAAAATCAATTCCACAATATCATCCACATCAAATATAGTTGGCCCAGCCGTTGTTGACCCTCGAAACGCATGCAATTGCATGCGTTTCGAGGGTCAACAACGGCTGCGTGAACTCTACCCGAATCATTTTCGTATTTACACCGACGACGGCGACGGATCGAAGTCTCCCCACTCTGTTGGAGCCGTATTCTATGTGAAGGAATTTGAACTTCATTCTCATGGCACTCAGGCGCATACTGTCTTCCTTCCATATCAGTTGGATCATTTCAACTAGTTCTATTAGTGCAATTAACTTTTTTTCTCATTCCCATTTTCTTATTACTGGTATACATACAGCATTAGAAATAATTTATATCAGGGGAAGTTGGGTGGTCCTTCATTGAACCTTCGGTCACGTAGGCGTTATTGGCAATGAAAGAGCGGACAACTTCGCTCAGAGTCACATAAAATAGGGTTGAAAGTTAATCTATCTCTCAGCCCCACTGCCTTTTACAGGCGCAAAGTACCATGATAAACTAGAATGGACCCTACTAGAGACAGAAAACAAACTGCACTAACACAAACTAATTCAAACTTAACCTCTCTTGCCCTTCCTCCCTCCTACAACTATCCAGAAGAGAGTGTGTGGTCATGACCCGTCTTCGCATCGGCCACACCCAGCTCACTCGTGGATACTTACTATCTGGTCACCCGAACCCATATGCCCAGTTCCTGAACCCATTTAGCAAACTTACTAATAGATTCGAACGGCAGCAAGTAATACAGTGGAGAGCTAGGTTCGTGAATTCTTCGGTACACTTTAATAGACAGTTATTAGTTGTCACCTAATTAACAGAGACTCAACTAGGAAAAATCTACAATGTTAATAAATCCTGAAAAGTAATTTTTGGAGGAGCTTTTCAATAAGACATAATATTTCCCCAAAATAAATAGTTTATCCTTTCCCTACTATGAATGAGATCCCTTGATATAAAAAAACAATTATACAATACAATTTACAGCATAGGTATAAACAATAAAGTAATAAGAAAAAAGCGCATACGTAATATTGACTATTATTGACAATCGTGTCAGATACAAATGGTTAGGCAAATAACCTGTTGTAACAATTAATAGGTTATTAAAATGATGAGTTGGTATATAGCGCACAAGGTTTGAAATTCATGAGTTTTATTCTGTCGCAAATCTAAACTTTGCCAAGACAATCTTACAAATAAGTTAATGGTATTACCTACAATTTATGAAGTAGGTATTTCTAATTTTAAAATATTCTCCAAATTAATACCAATATTATACGCCTTGCATGAATCTCCAGAGCACTGCAAATCATAACTTGGTCTTTCCAAACATTGGTACACAACGTTCTGCCGATGATAAGTAACAAGGGCATATCACGCAAGTGGTAGTTTTAATACAAAACACGCAAAAATACAAATCGCAATTAAGGCAAAGCCAGAGCGAATAACAGTCAATTCCAAGCATCTGCTTATGAGAGCAACAGCAACATAGATTCTTCTATAAAGAATGGAAAATATAATTAATTTCATTGAAGACAGCATGAAGATTTTGTAACTTACCACGTGGAGGTAGGATTCCAATAACTTAACAAAAACTTTTATAGGCAGCCTCCATGGCACTGGTTAGGGTCGAAATATATAAACATAACAAAAATATCATAAAATAATTATTTCAACCAGTCCATGAGGCACCTCGAAAGAGCCTCTCAGAAGATGCCGGCCTATCGACTCCTCGCCGGTCTAAGGCATAAAAGGAAAACCCCTATCCCTCACGGAACGAATTTCAACACCGTCCTCCGAAACATTGTTACCAACTTAACTTAGTTGAAATAACGAACCCAACCGCATGATAGACGTCATAGTTCGGTTAATCGAACTTCTGATCTAAACCATATTCGCCGAGCAGCGAGTAAATATGCCTTAAAAATCTGCAGAGATCCGTTACCTGGGAACGTCAATTCGGTTGAACCTGTCTAACTGTCAATATCATATGATGTGCCTGACAATAAATGAAAACACGAAAGACGAAGAAAACAAAAAGAAATAATATACCGAAACACAATTTGGTAAATGAATTATAATATACATTAGATGACTCCTATGTTCTCTAAATTGTTTGAGGTAGGTATTGCAACGAATTGGCTTGAAAGAATAAACAAAGTGAATGTTACATTTGTGTCGAACAAATTGTTAAGATTTTATTATTTTTCAGATCAAAGAAAAGCTTGTGAGCATAACCATGAGTGATTAAAAGAGAGTTCAAATATTAAAATCTACGAAGTCAATAGCTAGCAAATTGAACTGCACAACCAGAAACCTAGTCGAGCACCTACTACTCATAAAGGGACAAAAATCAGACCTGATGTTATTATCTTATCATAAGTATCTAGTACATCATACTGAGACATAAATATAAATATAGAAAGTGTATTCAATAACTTTCAAGGTAAAACAAGGTAATG
This sequence comes from Pissodes strobi, assembly GCA_016904865.1. Taxonomy (NCBI): domain Eukaryota; kingdom Metazoa; phylum Arthropoda; class Insecta; order Coleoptera; family Curculionidae; genus Pissodes; species Pissodes strobi. The sequence goes on along the minus strand of JAEQML010074941.1, from coordinate 8,402 downwards.
TACTTTATACACTGTACCTATATTGGAATAATCCAAACTAAATTATGTTTGCAAATAAAGATAAATATAAACTAAGCAAAGTTGTAGCATTTGTTTAGGTCAAAATTTGAAAATGCCCCACTGCAGCCGTCCCCTTATAATCAATAGCTATTTTTTGATTTACAGAGTTCCAAAATCAATTCAAACTTTAGGGTGTTCATATAGTTATTACTTTGAAAGTGCATTATTTCAGATAATTCCGGAGTATCTTAGATTTTAATAAGTACTTTTTAAGTATATGCTTTCACAATTTATAATAGCGCATATGCGGAAAGTTTCTTGGCAAATGGAAAATTTTGCATTATTACGCCTTCCCAGGAAACTTTACTAATATGCAAGGTATTTTCAATAACTTATGCGATGGGGTAGATACGACACGATTAATTTCCATTGACCAAAGTTTTGCCAAGTTACAAGGGCCAAGAACTTTAAAATTAATGACCTTTAGGGATAATAGTTTACAATTGGCTATAGATAGGAAGAGAGGCAGCGAGTCGGAACCTTGCAAATAAGTTTAAATTAGATCACTCTATTTTATAGCCATTCAGGTTTGAAAACTGAACAAGTTTCCATAAATAAACTGCATATGGATAACAATTTGAGATGTCATGTATTTCTAAACTTGATAGGTGGAAGTAAATAGTAATCAACGTACCGATTAATTATTCGTATTGTCGGCGGTGAACGTAGCTATGGGTCAGACATCTAATCGATATCAATCATAGGGATTCTACATCCAATAAAGTGAAAAGGACCACTAGAATAGGTGATTATTTCCCGATAGATTATGTCAGTTCCATCAGTGGACCTGATTATAGACATCTGCGTCCGTATTAAATCAACAAAATTAAATAAATTCTACTCGGTTTTGGGACTGCTTTCACTTATTTAACTTAAAAACTTCCAATTATTAAAACTGCAAATAAATTTCGATAATTGCTAATACCATGCAATGAATTACCATATATTAAGGGAAAATGTAATAATTTGTTACAATGAACTAAAACTTTAACCAACTCGCTTTTGTTATTCATAATTTAAATTACCAAAAGCAAACTGAATAAGATGCTCAGGGTATATAGCTATAATATCTATTCCCAAGTAATGGAGATGCGCTTGGGTGCACAATAAAAGTTGAAAATCTCAACAAAGAATGGGTTACTTAAATCTACCTCTGAGAAAGTTTGGAGCGGAAATATATCGTGAAATATTTCTGGTGATCCCTGCATACTGATTTAATACCTTGGAGTTCTTTCCTGCTTCCTAGAGGTTGATGCTATAGTCTGTAAACCGAGCGTTGATCGTTACGTCATAAATCGTGACGACGTATCAGTTTTGAAGCATGTCCTAAATTGATTCACAAGAGCCTTGGGAGGAGCCATAACTGGCCATAACTTACGTTTCGTGCATGATCCATTTCGTATCGGTAAAATAGACGGCTATTTACGGTATCGAATGTGAGGTTAGATAGAACGATAGAACGCTCAATTCAAAACCAAAACAATCGGCAAATTGCCTTGCAGCAATGCCATAAAACAAAAACAAACAAGGAAGAAAAGGAAAGAAAAAATAACATGTGATGCTCATGCACTCGTGATTTATAGATTCAATTTAAAGAAACTAACAGATAAATATGTATTTTTTTCACTCTGGTAAGATAATATTTGGATCTCCAATATGAATATTTCAATTTTATGCAGTCTACTTTGTTTTAGGTGAAGAAAAAAAATTTTGTGAGGTTTGCAATAGGAACTTAAATTAACAACACAATACAAACAGAAATAATCTAGTGTTCAGTAAAAAATTCCAGCACAAATTCCTCGAGAAATTCTAAGATATACAGGGGTCTTGTTATCTTGTGTGAAGGCAAACAGCATTTCGCGCTATCACTTGTCACAGTTTGTATAAAATTGTTGTCACAGTATTGCATAAATGTCGATATGAATAGTGAGTTTTAAAGTTTGAAAAGTGAACATCTAACACAGTGAACAAGCCATCACCCACTGAAAGAAAAATTTTCATCTGAGTTTACTCCGCTGAAGCATAATTTTCAACTTAAATTTTCTATCCATGTAGTGTAATAAAAACAAAACAAAAATCAGCTGATCTACCGCAAGGCGGAAAACTGTTGGCTGTCAATTTCGTCTTCTTCTTCTTTAGTTCTCTCCATTTTGGACCTGAACAATTAAAGCGACACAAATTCACGCTTCTGACAACGTCTGGCCAGTGCGTGACGTCACTAACAAAACAACAACAAAAGAAACTACATTAAGATGACTTCATGCTTAAGATGCAGCAGCAATTTAAGAAATTAACTTCAAAATGATTTGTGACTTTTATGGGGATATGCACTGCCGCTCCTGCTCCAAGTTGTCAGCATCGGAAGCTCATGTGACCAGGCTAAACAAAAGAATCCTCCTGTTTGCTTGCGATAAGTGCATCACAGGTATCAAGAGTAATTAAAAAACTCAAAATAATGTTGACAATGTTGACATGTGTTTGGATCAAATAAAGTTATGTGTTGAAGACTTAAATAAGCAAATGTTTGCAAATTTTAGCAAGGAAATAAAACTGTTATTGGACAAAAAACTTGATGATCTTGAAAAAACCTTAAATAAAAAATTTGACACTTTAGCTAAGCAAAAAAACACAAGTACAAGTAAGGAGTTATCTCCTACTAAAGCACCATCTGAAAAGAAGACGCCAAGTAAATCAAACGAACCAACAAACTTTGTGAACCATCACGATGTGCAAAAAGCAATTACTGCTACTCATCTACAGAAGTGCATAGACCTGAGTAAGTCCCCATTGATTGCCAACCCGAAACCAACAATTCAACAGGAAGACTCTGATAAAAGGTCCAGCGTACTGACTGCTGCTCCCACTTTTACCCAGAGGTCAAGGGTGACTTCAGTCAAAGAAATTAGTAATCAAGTAGAACACCTTAAGGCTGCATCTCCAAGAACCGCTTTATATATCTCTAACTATGCCTAAATTAATTTTACAGAGGAAAATGTAAAAACACATATTCTTCAAGCTGTTCCGAATATTCCTCCACAAGAATTTATCATCAATCAACTAAAATCAAATGCAAGAGCAAACTCATTTAGGGTTTTTGTACCAAGTGAACACCTCAGCCAAATCCTTCAACCTAATCTCTGGCCTAAAGAAATTTTTGTAAATAATTGGAGATACACAGGAAATAAAACACAGAATGGATCACATATGGAAATCAGAGAAACAAAAATTTTCAGAGAGGTGCTAACAGCACAAGACCCCACTTTTAGTAGGAGTGAAGACGATGGTAATATTTTTTATATAAACATACAATGCCTTTCCAATAAAATTGAAGAACTGTCGATATTTTTAGAGAATAAGTCTTATAATATAGTTTGTCTTGCAGAAATTTGGTTTACAACTGATAGGATTAATACAATAAATTTGCCAGGTTATTATCTGTCATTATATTTTTGTAGGGATATAGGTGCACATGGAGGTGTAGCCATATATATTCGGGAGAAAATACTGGGCATATGTAGGCCTGTAAAATGAGAAAAATATTGCAGAGAGTTTACAGCTGAGTTCTGCGGCATTAAAATGTCAAAGTCCTCTGTAGTCATATGCTTATATAGGTCCTGTACTGGTGATATGCAGGCATTTTTGTACTGCTTGGAACAATTGCTTAGTGACCTATCTCTGAAATATTCAGGGATTACACTGGTTGGTGACTTCAATATTAATTTTCTAAGCCCATGCCCATTTCATTCTCTTGAAGACATTTTTGGCATTCTCTCTTCTTTTAAGTTGGAGATCTTAATTGAGCAATATACCAGAGTGTCTAACATTTCAAGCACATCTATTGACAACATAGCAACAAATTTGACAGAAATTGAGGCGAGTGTTGTTAATCCATGTCTCTCTGATCATTACGGTATCAATTTAACTCTACCAGTGGAGCAGTCTGCTAAACATAAACATACTAGCTGTAAAAGATCAATATCTGATAGAGGTTTAAATGACTTATTAAGCAAGGCGCCCACTGAATCGGCACAGACCGGCCAGCACGGCCGGTAGATTTTAATATGTAGGTATGTAAACAATTGAGCAAGCGCCCATCGAAGTGGAACCGTCCGGCTAGGCGCGGCCGTAGCCCACTTAAAAGGACCCTTGAAGACATCTGTGGCGCGGCACGCACAGAAGCACCACCACGAAATCTGCCGGCCGTGCTGGCCGATCTGTGCCGATTCAGTGGGCACCCTGCTTAATACTTTTTTGGCAGCACTGATTTAACGAAATTCTATGATTCCAAATCTGCCGAATGGCTATCTCAGTTTCTAATTAATAAGTATCAGGATGGTATACAAAGGTATTTTCCATTGAAAAGTAGTAATGTGAATAGTCAAAAAGAGCCTGTATCTTGGTTTAATAATGATATCTCAGAAATGAGAAATACATTTCATGCACTTAAATAGTAGCAGATCATTATAAAGATGAAACTAGTGCTCGTGCATATAAGTCATTTAAAAAAGAATACAGGAAACGGATTAAATTTACAAAACGCACTGCCTATGCAACTTATATAAATGACTCAACCAATAAAACCAAAGACTGCTGGAAAATTATGAATCATGAGTCAAATAAAAATGAGCAATCTGTTAAACCCAATATATCCCCTGAATAATTTAATTCCTTTTTTCTCTACTATACCTGATAAAATTATCCAAGACCTACCTGCACCCCATATTCAAAATCTAGACAATGCTAATATGCTCAAGTGTTCTCAATCTTTTTTTTTTGGGTCCCGGGACCCCTATGGATGTTAAACGACCTGAAGCACTCTCCTGCAATTGATATTTATGAGCTGAATGGCAAAATGGTAAATGCAACAAAACCCTTTTTAATTCCTGCACTAATTCATCTTTATAATATTTGTATTGTTGATGGAGAATTTCCTGCTGCCTTGAAGTCTTCTAGGGTTGTGCCAATCTTTAAACAGAAGGAAGACAGGGAGGATGTGGAAAATTACCGTCCTATATCTATCCTGCCAATATTTGGGGAAATATTTGAAATGTTGCTCAAGGCCAGGCGCGTCAATTATATTGAGAAACATAAGTTTCTTAACTCATCACAATTCGGCTTCAGAAAGGGTTTCTCGACTATCAAGGCCATATTAAAACTTGTGGATGGCATAGTTGGAGGCTTTGAAGAGGGCAAAATCACAGGTATTACTCTTCTGGACCTTTGCAAGGCCTTTGACTGTGTTGACCATGAAAGGCTTTTGTTTAAATCAGAGCACTATTATGGTATTAGGGGTCTGTCATTACATCTGCTAAAATCATATCTTTCTGAAGCAGTCTGTGGGCAGTAGGGGTGATTTGTCGGGTCCCCAGAGAGTTAAATATGGAGTGCCCAGGGCTCAATCCTGGGACCAATAATTCTTTTTAACCTGTACATAAATGACCTAACCCACCATCTTGATCCAGATTCCTGCATACTTTATGCTGATGACATAAATTTAATCTCCTCAAACTCTGAGCTCCCAACGCTTAACAAGATGACTACTGCTGAGGAAAGGGGGAGGGAGTGGATCATCAAAAATAAGTTGAGCATGAATGCCCAGAAAACCCAAAAACTCGTCTTTTCATCAAATGCTCGGCTCTGGACTGGAGATTCTGCAAGGTTGGTGGGTATTACTTTTGAGGATAAACAAACTGGCATTGTCACATCGATCAACTTTGTAGAAGATTTTCTACCAGCACTTTTGTGCTAAGAAGGTTAAAGCAACTGGTGGATGAATCGACCCTGCTCATTCATCTTTCATATGGTACCTTACTTGGGGGAAATTCATGTCGGGCTATTGGAGCTTTTCGCTTGCACAAAAGAGCAGTTCGAATTATTGTAGGAGCAGGTGGCAGGGAACACTGCAAACCTTTTTTCATCCAGCATAAACTCCTGACTCTACCAGGAATATACCTGTATCAATCTCTTGTAGAGATTCATAGTAAAAAGGGTGTGCTATCAAGGAATAGAGACATTCATGAACATAGTACCAGGGCTGCAAACCAGTTGCGATCTAGAATGCTTCGACTGCAGATTTCTAAAAATAACTCACTGCCTCTCAATGCCTATAATAAGCTTAATGCTACCACTAAAGCTCTGAACCTAAAACAATTTAAATCAACAGTTAAGGGATACCTCATACAAAATGCCTTTTACAGTGTCTCTAAGTATATGGATGCACCTCTCATGGATTAGAGTCATAAATAAACCCTTATAGATTAGTTGACTTTTGAATCTTGGGAAACACATTTTATTTACATGTATGTAGTCTAGTCATTTTAACTTTTTCAATAAATTAAAAGAAAACGTATTACATCTATGTACATGTAAGTACAGTCCATACGTTATGAACACACTCTTTTTTTGATTGTTTTTTTGTATAACAATTTTATCTATGTAAATGTGAAGTGTTGGATTTTTAGTTTTGTACATTTTTATGTTTCTGAAGTTTTGTCCATGTGACTCTTCGTATCTATGAACATTCCATGCTCTCATAATGTCGTATTGTAACAACATGTGTGTTTTAAATTTTATTTGTACCTATTATAATTATTATCATTTTATTATGTTTTATTTTTTTCTTGTATAAAACCAACTTGTGTAAACACATCCATTTGTAAAGCATGTAATATATTCATTCATATCTAAAGCCTGCGAAATTTGTGTTAGGTGGAATCTTTGTTACGGGAAAAGTTATGTAATTATGCATGAAATATTGGTATGTGGTTAATTGAAGAAACATTCAACTCAATTGAAAAATAATGTTACTGCGAAACAAACTTTGGTAAATAAAACAGTGTGTATACAAAATCACAGACATTTTTATTATCGGATATGCAACTGAAATGTGATTTGAACCTTTTCTTTAACAATTAACTGTAATTTGTAATAGGATTGTTTACTTGTAAGCATCTGTAAAGTGCAGTAAATAAATTAAAAAAACAGAAAGTTACCATTGCAGTAAACTTTGTCATATGTAAATTTGACTGTAAATGCAATTTAATTTTTCAGTTAGCTGCGGTTTTTGTTGTTTTATCATTTAATTATTTTTTTCAAATTATAGCAGTGTTTTGTAGTAAATAAAACCAAGACCTCAAACATTTACCATTTCTTTCGAGTTCTATATATTCAGGTAAGTAATTTTTCACCGTATAGTTTGGTGATAAACCAGGTATGTCCGTAGTATGAATGATCCATAATTAAACTCCGAATATATTTATTTCACCCCAGGTAAACAGAAATTTGTGCATTTAAAAACATTGCGTTTCAGTTACTCGATTCCATTATATAAAACAATCGCTGGAAAGCGAGTTGTCACTCTCTGTCAAGGAAACCGGTTTTAAACGTTTAAATTTAATATATCTTTTTACCGTCAATGTTGTGTAAACCACAATATGTCAAATAAAGAAGAATATGTTTCTACCTTCTCAAATGCATCCACGTCCGCGCAATTTCCAGAGCATCTTAAAGATCGGAATAATGCCTTCATCCTTCATCTAAAAGTTGCCGAGGTGTAATGGTTTGTAATGGTGTTCGATGGAAGAAAAATAAGTTTGACATTGGCCAGCGCAATTTTGGGATGCTACATTGCATTATCTAGAAACAATACCACTTTCCTAATCTACCTCCTTATCTTAGTATCAAATTCGTGAAGCTACCTAGTCATAAAGTGACCTCTCATCCGCACTTTTGTATTGGATATTCAATGAGGAAGTAACTTATCGATGCGCAACCCTTTAAAGCATCTAGGATATTTGCTTTTCTTTATGATAAGTGGTATTTGCGCAAAACAAAGTTGTAATTCAGAGTTTTGCAGTTTTTTTTCAAGAGCACTTATCATTTTTCATGACATATATCTGCATTATACTTTTCTTTTGAGGCGTAATCTTTTAAAATGACAAATAACTTCTCCTTCCAGGTTTTCACATCTGCGATACTAACATCTGCAGATTCCCCATAATTTTCTTTGAAGGTAATATCATGCTGACGACAAAGTTTTTTAACCATCGATTTGATGCTTTGAAGTCTTAGGTTTTGTGCAACTTCGCTTGAATTATGGGCCCCGATATTGGTAAGTGCTTGTTTCGAGCCTTCTTACAAAACCAATTAAAAACAACTTTGTCCGCAACAAGTGTCTAGGTTTTAAGAAACTTTCCTTTTGGATCACCATTGCCTTTTGACACAAATTTCTAACTTTTGCTTTATTTTGCGACAATATCGTCACTTGGGTCTTGTCAACTAAATTTTTCAGCTAATTTTTATTCAACCATTTTTTTCACTTTTATGAATTATATCAATATTTT
>JAEQML010074940.1:0-14084 GCA_016904865.1 Pissodes strobi | reverse complement strand
AAGGAATAATGTAGGACTAAGCACAGAACCCAGGGAGATGCCATGACATATTTCTTTCTTACCACCATAACACAATTGTTGAATTCTTTCTGTAAGCGCATGAAGACTACACCATCTTCATCAAAACCATAGTGCCAGCAGCAAGTCGAAGGCCTCCGACAAGTCGCATAATGTCGCGACGCGACGACTGGAAAGACGTTACTTGGAAGTCCATTCCAGAGCGAGGCAGTCATCTAAACAAAGGGATCCCGCAACAACGATGTCCTAGGTGTTCGCAACTGAATCGTATGTTGATGAGTAGCTTGTGTCTGACTGGTGTTTCTGTTTTGCACAACTCTGGGCGGTATCATAAGCGCCAGCTCGTTCGAACACCTCCCGTAGTAGTATCGATAGTAAAGAGATAGGTCCGGCACTTTTCTTCGATGTTTAAGGCTGTCAAGGACTTTAGTCAACTGTAGGTCATCCACAAGACGAACTGATTTCCTCTCTATGGAGTCTAATATCTTGAGCAAGTGTTTGGGTGCCGAGCTCCGCACATGAGAACAGTATTCCAGGGATGGTCCTTATACAGCAGTAAGAGCTGATGAGGGTTATACAACTTTTTTGCTCTATAGAGTGCTTCTAGCTTTTGTGCTGCTGCTTTGGCGATTTTGGGAACGTGATTACGCCAACACATGTTTTTTTCTGCGTTAATGCCCAGCAAGCTTATGGATGAGACCAGAGTCAGTGTTTGTCCTGCAATTGTGTTTGCTTTTTTGAGAAGGCAGTTGCTTGAGTCTTTCCTGCGTCAAACTGGACATTGTTTATCTCACCCCATTCCACGATGGCGTTCATATGCTCATTGATGGCAGCAATCTGATTTTCTCGCTCGCGTTGGAAACGAGCAGCGGGCATTGGAGTCCGCGACATGAATGAGGATATAAGAGTACTGTCGTCTGTAAAACTGTTAATAGAATCGTTTGTCTAAGAGATCGTTGATATAGAGAAGGAAGACTGTGGGGGATAATATACAACCTCGGCATTGATTTTAAATTCCTCCGAGAGATGGTCATCAATACTAACTCAGATGATCTGATTCCTTAAGAAATTGAAAAGCCATAGAAGCGGTGCTGGTGGTAGTCTGGATGCTGTCAATTTGCTTAACAATCCGTCATGCCCCACCCTATCACATGCATTGGACATGTCAAGAGCCACTTTCGAGGATTTCGGAATTTGCTTTGTCTGGTGTTGAAAGCCATTGTGTGGTTAGCGTGCGACGGCTGTTGGTCCTCATTTTAAGAGGTAAGCGTTCTTTATCATTTGCAGATGTTTTTGCGTTTCTCGGGGTTTTTATTAATTACATTTGTGTATTATTTCGCTTTTTATTGATAACGCACTCGAATTAGTGTCTTAATTAATCGGCGTGACGTCATTTTGATTAGAGATTAATTAAGGCTTATAGGCTTTTGTATTCGGATGGCTTAGTCATTTGTATTTATGCGCTGGGCTTTGCGATTCATCCAATTAATCGTTTTCCTTCATTTTGGACTCGATTTATTAGCTTAATTGATCGGCATGACGTCGTATTAATTAGAGATTAATTAAGGCTTTTGGGCTTTTATATTTGAATGGAATAGTCATTATTATTTATTCACTGGGCCTTGCGATGGACCTAATTAATCGTTTTATTTTATTTCCGATGAAATGTAATGTAGATTTTTGATAATTCAATAGTTTAATTTATTTGATCTTTCTGAAGCGGATTAGTCGCGAGTGTAAAATTTAACCATTGATTATTATGTTGCTTTACCAAAGGCATCTATTGTTTACAGCAATAAGTTGCTACTAATGCCAAAACAGCTAATTTCATGGAATTTAGTCTATTACCGAAGTTAGCATTGATGCAATGGGGAATTGTTTTTTATCTTTAATTTTAATAATTAATCGTGCAATTAACTTATAGTGATTCGTGTGGGTAGTTGATTTCAACTATTAATTAGACACTAAACCGGGAAATTTTGTTGTTAATTGTTAGGTAATGCAGTTTTGTTTATTATTACTTTTCGTTACTAAGGAAAGCCATCAGATTGCGTTATTGAATGCAGATTACATATTTTTGCATATTTTCGTTCATTGTTGTTTACCTTATTGAACTTTATTCTTGGATTATTAAAATAAATGTCGAAGCATGCTATCTATTTGATATTAATATTGGAAGGTCGTTCGGATCACTTATTTGCCAAATTTGTCTAGTGCGATGTTTTTTTAATTAAAGTATATTTTAGTGCTTATTTTAGTGCTTTTGAATTATTAAAATTCAGGAAGGGTTATGCTTTCTATTTGATAATAATATTGGAAGGTCATTCAGACCATTTATTTGTTAAATTTGTTTAGTATGATTTTTCATTAAAGTTTATTTTAGTGATCTTTGTTTATTATATAGATCATACTTGAACTCTCTTATCAATGTGGTATGAATATTATCTGTACCAGACTTGGTACAATCTATTTAATTACATTTATTTATCTTCTTTTTTTCGTACTATTGCTGTCAATTACTGTATTCTACGATTATGTACGTTTATTTTGCTGTGCCGAACTCGGTCCAAATTCTTGGACAGCTTTTCCCCCTCTTTATAAATGCTGTAATGTTATTTTTAACGGATGATGACGGCTTCCCTTGGGCGAACTGAACCTTTTTAGGGTTATGCATAACTAATATTAAGTTATAGTTGTAATATTTTGATTGCTTTAATATATTATTACTGTGGTGCTCTATTTCTCATTTAATGTTTGTTTTTTTTTTAACTTTTGGTCATTTTTGAATTTGATTAAAAAAAAATGGGAAAACCCTATCTCTTTAATCCGAAATTTGAATCTCTGCTAAATTATTCTTTTGAAAGGAGAGTATATAATAGCAATCGATTCACATAATATTGTGACTCGTTACTAGGGAATGTTTCCATTCCTAGGGTCCTCCCACCCGGCAAGAACTTTGTAGTCCATCCACCTGGCTGGGATTCTGTAGTTCTTCCATCCGGTTGGAACAGTTGAAACTTTGTAGTCCACTTACCCGGCGTAATCGAACAGTCCATTGACCAGCTAGACTTGCTGGACGTCTGAGTTTCGTTCACCTGGTTTGGTTTGTGTGGTTCACTCTGGTATGAACTAAGGGTCCGGAACAAGCCGCCCGTGTTCACCTGACGGCGGAGCTTCAGTGAAAGATAAGTGTTAGATAGTCTTAGTTTTAAATTACTGTTTTTGAAATAACTCTCTTTTAAGTTAGCACCTTTACCCTTGTAAGTACTTGCGCCCACCTTATCTCTGCGGTTTACGTGATCACGATCCCCCCTATTGTTATAATTTCATTGTTATTATATAGTTGTTTCTTTTTTTATAGTTTAAACTGCCTACAATTGTCGGAGTCGTACCATAATATATATACATATTATAGAACCACTAATTTCAATATATGCATATTTTATTATCACTATTCTTGGCTATTCTTGTTGCATATTTTGGTTCTTTTCCAAATAGAGGAATAGTATCATATTCGTGGCGTGTTTTATTTGGTTCTACCACAAGCAGGATTTCTTTTCTTTTACTTATCTTCGTGTTGCTAGCAAATGGGCACCGGCTAGGTTTACCTTGGAGAATGAGGGTCTTGCAGCAGGTTCCACGAATAACGCGGGGATCTCCAGTTTGGTCCGTAACGAACTCGGTGGCGCCCAATGAACCTTTCTCCGGATTATTGAGCAGCGGGCAAATTGCGCGCTCACTTTACAGCTTGCTACAAGGCCTTGCACTCCGACCTGCCGGGTAATTGTTTTAGCTGTGGTTAGCTGGTCGAATTCGGTAGTGTACACTAATATTAATCTCGGTGGAACTCGTCATAGCTCCACGAGCAGTTAAATCTTTTAATCTTTAAAAAAAATTCTATTACAGAGAAAGCGCGTCGCAGTATTTGTTCAAGTTGCATGTGGTTCATGTAAATCTCTAAAACTAAATCGAATATGTGATATGCGGAAATGTCCTACATATGCGTGTAATCCCAATGAAATCAACAAACTATAATCATAATTAGACCAAGCCGTCTGATTGATTCAAATCGAATTTTAATTAAAAAGATACAAATCTCCGAAACGGAATTAATTCAAATTTAGCGGCCATCGTTGGATGTAAAATTTGCATTGTCTGGTTTTCAATTTCCTGAATGAAAACGAGCGAACGGGTTTTGTGACATGTTTGTCCTGCAGGACCGGCAATTCCTGCCGAACGCTGCTAGGAGCGTATGTATTCTCCATTTCCGGCTCTGCTGGCTGAATCCAACTTATTACGTTATATTGGCATGTAGACATGTCTAAATAGGATGGCCTGTTAGGGAAGACTTTTAGCGTTGATACATTCTGGTGTTAAAATGATTTATTGCAATTATGGATTCGGGTATTTGACCATAGTAAACACCAGAACGTGAATTCACAGTAGAAATATTATATCGGCAAATATTGTCGCTTAATAAATAATTCAAGCAAGGAAATGCATATAAATATTATTATATACAATTTATTATTAAAAATAATAGTCAACGTTACAATGTTAAAGTTTTTGGTAGAATAATGAGTCTGCTAGAAATTTGGTTTATTTGTTGATTTCTGCATTAGTTCTCATAATCATACTGTCTATATACTTCCAATATGGCGATGAGCAGGATGAGTTTGACCTCTCGTCGTCCATCAGATCTTCAGTCTTGAAACTCGAAATAGAACTATAACTTGGCATGGTTTCTAGGTAGATACTTGTACTCAACTGGAAAAATTATCTTGGAAAGTTTAGTTTATATAGGGAACTTTCCCACTACATTCAGTTCTAGAATATTGATATTTATATAATTTATAACACAATATTCTTGGATTTATCAACCCAACCATTACAAGATTTATCAAAATCCAACCATCTTACAAGGATTTTTTTCGGAAAACATGTTTAATTTTTTTTTCGGAAACCATGTTGAATTTGAACATGTTGAATTTTTGTTTACCAGCAACTTTAATGTGCCTAAAAACAGAATTCAGGAACTTTTTCTCATTCGTGTTGTTCTTGTTCTTCTAGTGCCTCTGTTTCCAGAAGCGGTTGGCTTTGCTGCAAGGCAATACGCCAGCACAATTTGTGAGTGACCTCAATGTTGACTGGCTCTAGACCATATTGAATATTGAAGCCACAGATTCTGGTCAACTAAAAAACTTCAACTCAAAATAGAAGTACTGTAAGTGGTAACTCTTTTACGAAGCTCTCTCAAACATACTTAAAAATGAGGTTGGGGGTTAGTCAAAACAACACAACAAAGGAATTGAAGATGGAAAACAAAGGCATTTACAAAAACATTTACACAAGCTAAGGAAACCAAGGAAAGGTATATCAAACAATTGAGCATTGCAGATGATGATTATAAATTAATCTTATTTATAGATAAAAATTTTGCAATTATGTCAACTATTTCCTCAGATGGATCACTCAACACAGAAAAAATAGACATAGGACTCTTCGCACTTTTGCGCCTAAGTTCTTCATAAATATCAAAATTAGGAATTACGTTAATTGGGCACTCAAATAATATGTGATTCAGGTCTTCAACAAGACCACAATCACATAGAGGATTTCCTTTTAAATTTAATTTGAACTGGTGCTGTTTCGTTGAACAATGACCCGGACGCATTCTTATGACCATGGTAAGATGTCTTCTATTCTTATATGGAAATCTCAAAAACCAGCATTTGGATGGAAAAGTATCTTGAACTTTACTATATAAATAATTTTTTTCCAGAAGCAAACTCCTCCAAAGAATTTTATATTTAGTGCTTATTTCTGTTTTAACTACTGTTAAAATATCCCGCGATCCCAAAGGAATATCCATGGGCACATTCAAATCTTTGCCTATTTTGGCAAGCAAATCTGCTACCACGTTACCATGGATGTCAGCATGTCCTGGGATCCAGGACAGCAAAATTTTAAAACCGTTTTGGTTAGCCAAAGCAATTAATCTTTTAGTTTTCAAAGACCGGTAGTCGACTGAAGCAGTGAAATGATTGCCTTTAATTTTGGAAATTGCTCTATAAGAATCTGAGATAATTATAACCTTTTTAAGCAGCTTATTTATGGATACTTTAACAGCTTGATGGATTGCTATAGTTTCTGCTTTAGCTATACAAAGCTCTGAAGGAAGTCTCGATGAAAATCTATAATTAATGTCAGGGATATACAATCCATACCCTACCCTTTCATTCGCTTTAGATGCATCTACAACTACATGTGTATTTTTCTAAGATATGGATAAAAATGTCCCATTGCCGAAACCAAGTAGGAAATGTTATTGCTATTATGGAAATTAGGTTTACTTATCAGGTTTCTGCGTATATCATGAAGTATTGTGATAAGTGGGTGATTTTGCAAGCTAATTATTTTGGCCAAGAATTTTGCAGCCAATATTTTCCTTCTATGGTCAAGATCCATCATCGCAGCCTCAGCCAAAATAGTCACACGGGGGGTGGACCTCATGCAACCCAAGCATACTCTCAATCCTTGCTTGACTAGAGGGTCTAAACAAGATAGATCCATAATCCAGGAGAGATCTAATTAGGGCGTTAAATACCATCAGGAGCATTCTAGGATTTGCACTCCACCATACCCTACAGATAGCTCGCAAAACATTAATGTTCTTCTGAGCCTTGATAACAACACTCTCAATATGGGCATCCCATTTAAGGTGTTTGTTAAGAATAACCCCTAAAAATTTTACATGACTTTTAAAGGGAATGATTGTATCATATATTTTGATTACAGGCACTAGAGACCTCCTTATTCCCTTAGTGTACCAGATACCCTCACATTTATCTACAGATAGTTTCAGGTCATGATCCTGCAGTCATTCCAATACATTTTATAATTTTGAACTCAATCTTTCAGCCATACTATCTATATTATATCCCTTCACAAAAATAACAATATCGTCCGCATATCCCAATATCTGTACCAAAGACATTTAACCTGAAGAGACGAGACAAATGGTTCTTTGTTTTCCCCCAACATTGAGGCACATTCTATGGTCGATAGATGTAGCGTTGCCAAATTTTAGGTTTACGAGTTACAGTACATACTTTTTTCATATTAAATGATAACACTAAATACTTATTTTCCCCATTTTTGATTCATCAAAAACCGGTTCTGAGGTTCTTACATGTCAATCTGGCAATGCCGCTTCCGTTGGTTCCGCCTTATTTTACCCCCAAAATATTTATAGTATGCACGTAGTAAAGTAACTGCACGAATAGATTGAGAGCATTGGAGGTCGACGACCGACGGCTCTTCCCCATTCGAAGTAAATATACTAACTTGGTAACGTTTCAAAACCAGTGATGGCACTGCTGTAAATATGTTTATCTACTTTAGTTATATTATATACCTACCTAATACGGGTACTTATTAATACAATAGCTTTATAGAAATGCCCTAACAATTTACTGGTTTAGCAGATCTAAATAAACCAATTACAATTGCCAATACTCTAGATTTAATCTTTTTTTCTAGATATACCAGTTTATTTAGGAGATTCAGCATTTATAATGAAATGAAAATATATTTTTAATAGGTATTTAATAGAAGAAAATAGTTATTAAGCTACTTTTTGAATATGTCATTAACCAGATATTTGTCATATTTGTATGTTTTTAAATAAAATTTGTATGCTTCAGTTCCTTTTTATTTGTCTCAAAAATAATGATAAGCAATTTATTTTTAGGCTAGCAGTGGTATGATTTCATTTTTCGTTTAACCATTGAGAGCAGAAAAACCCTATGTGTCACAAAAACGTTTAAATCGGGATAAAATTGCGTATTTTTGGTATCTCATAAATTTCGTGTTCAAATTTGAAATTATTCAGGAAATATGTTTTCGGAAATTTTATTTCATTATTAGCTGCTGAATAGTATATTATGCAATGACCATTCATTGCAAATGTAAGTTGAATATTCTTTTTTCTACGACTGCCCTGAAAATAGACAAAAATGCACTAACAACTGCTCTGGAAAACTGGACATTTCAAACATCGTGTGAAAAGTATACTTTGCACACGGTGTGTGCAAATTATACTTTTCACACGCTTATTCGGGTATTTAGATTAAAGGGCGTCGTCTCCGTTTTAGAGCTTCGCCCTCAAAGGTCCCATTACCAGATCTCTAAAAAAGGGGGCCCAATTATAGGGCTTCACCCCCCGGGAGCCCCTTTTTGCAAAACTTTAGAAAATGGAACTCTTATACCAGGGGCCCCCTTTTAACACTTGGGGCCCCATTTTAGGGCTTCGCCCCCGGGGGCTTCATTGCTAAATCTGTAAAAAATGGGACTCCCGTACCATAGGCCCCATTCTAGGGTTTCGCCCCCTGAGGCCCCATTTTAGGGTTTCGCCCTCGGAGCCTCTTTTTCAAAATATTTGGAAAATAGGGACCCCCACTCCCGTGGCCCCATTTTAGGACTGTGCCCCTAGTTATAGTTTAGCGAGAATCTCTTACTCACGTAGCTTCTTTCATTAGGAATAAAATTTTCTGATAAATCAATAATAAAAATGTTTCCCATATAACATGTAATTTTCTACCACACTCCCAGTGGGGCACCCTCCCTGTATGTAGCAGTCGTAGAAAAAGTATAGTGTGCTACACGTGCTGAAAAGACTTTTTACACTCATGCAGCGGCGGATCTAGGAACGCGTGGACCTCAGGGCAAAAGATATTTATGGGCCCCTACCCCTTGTATATTTTAAAACTAAGTAAGGCATCGTGAGGCCCTTCTGAACCTTGGGCCTCAGGGCGGCGCACCGAACTGCCCGGTGATATGTCCGCTTCTGCACTCATGAGACTTTATGACACTCGCTTACGGCTCGTGTCACCAAACTGTCTCATTCGTGTGAAAAGTCTTATTTTCAGCACTTGTTGCACAATATACTGTTTCTATTTTGGTATCATAAAGAAGTCTTTTCGATGACTGGTTGCTATGATATTAACAAAATTGTGCAATGTCAAAGCTCACTAGCAAAAATTTCGACAACTTTCTGAATGGGATTCCTAATAATACAGACGTCAAAAGTGACAAGATGGCCGTCCAACTTTTGATCGCGACTTGAATAAATTAATGTTTTCCATTAAAAAACGTGCAAAATAGCACTCTTCGCCAAGTTTTGTTTGGTTTCAAATGGACGTTTTAAAGCCTGAATTTGTGCGACGCGACGCGACGTATAGCTTTTTTGTATTTCGTGAGTGATTTCCTATAAATATTTTTTATAAACTTTATATCAAAGTAACGATGGTCTTGCGGTGTGAGGTATGCAAAATCTCCAGCTATTATCATCCGAACCTGAGTTTCCACAAGTAAGTAAAAGTAAATAAAACACAGTAGTACAGTGGGCACCATTTTGTGATGTGATTAATTAATATTTTATAATACTTACCTATGTATGTGATATTAATGGATAATCTGATATGTTAGCAGTCATTTACCAACCTCTATTAAATCATTTTTGAAGTGAATACTTCTTTGGTTTCATGGCAGTGGTTTTGCAAGGACACGGAAAAATTTCGTGACACAGCAAAATAACTATTTTGTGTTAACTAACCTTCAGAACCCCTTCTAACCCAAACTAACGCAATCTAACCCACACACTATAAATAAAACATAAATATATTTTAAATAATGCACCCGACTAAATACCATCATTTCAAATTAAACGTATTTACTTTATTGAAATTATTATTATGATGGACTCACATTTTCAAAGTCTACGTCTATGAACTGTCCTTGCTTTCGTTCAGGTGGGGGCGGGCAATACTACATTTAGTAGTGGGGACGAAGTTTGACAAAAGTTTGTACACGATTCATAAAAATATAAGGAGGCGGGACAATCGTTTTGTTGATATTTTTGCAAGATTTCGGATTTTTATGAATGAGTTGTCGGGTCTCTTTAGGTTAAATGTTTTTGATCTGTACATCCTCAGGTAAAATAGAAAATAATTCAGAAATATAAATGTTGAACAAAACAGTACTTAAAGGCGATCCTTGAGGGAGTCCCTTTGTGGCCATGATGGGGCCCAAAAGATCACCGTCGTTTCCCCTAGAATAGAGAAGCCTTTTATCCAAAATTCTAAAAATAATGTTATTCAAAGCAGTATGTACATTCAGGTCACACATAATGTCATATAGTTTATATAGATTAACATTATCGTATGCCGACTTAATGTCAAGAAAGAGTGCCAGAACAGATTGAGAAGACCCAAAGGCGTCCAAAATGCTAGAATGTAAGAAAATCAGGTTGTCCATAGTTCCCCTCCTTCTCCTAAATCCTGCCTGATTGAATTTAAATTTTGAATTATGCTCCAAGTACCATTCCAGGCGACATTTTATCATAATTTCAAATACTTTGAGGACGCAGGAGGACAAAACAATAGGTCTAAAGCTATCAGCCACTGATGGATTTTTGTTTGGCTTTAAGATGCTAATAATATTAAGCCTTTTCAAATCCTCAGGAATGGAGCCATTTCTAAGACCATCATTGTATATATTTAGCAATATATTTTTGGAAATCAGTGGAAGATGCCTCAACATAGAATACGAAACCTCATCTAAACCGGGTGCAGAGAACTTTTTGTTGAGCAGGGCATTTTGAAATTCTGATATAGAAAAGGGAGTGATTGCTTCATTACACTGTAAAAGAGTAAACTCAGTTCAAATTGTTGAGAATTTCTTTCTTAATTTCATCCGAAATGGGACATCTTATCTTAGCTTTATTAGAGTTAGCAAATTTCTTAACCTTATTCCAAACATACGTCAGGTCGGAATCCTTATTTAATGATTCACAAAAGGTCTTAAACTTGTCTCTTTTCTTAGATCTAAGATTACGTCTAACTTGGGCAAGTACGCGTTTTGTTTTAACAAAATTCTCTAATGACGAACAAAGTTTAAAATTTTGCATCGCTTCCTTTCTTATATTAACCCATATAGTACACTCTTCGTCCCACCATGGGTTAAGAGTCCTGCCCTTCTTACCATGTTTTATAATAAGAATTGCATCGACTGCCGCTTCATTAATTAAGTTTAAAAAAGCTTGACAATTAGAATTTTCCCAATTCTTGTTGACTGCTGCCAACAAGATCTTATCCTGAAATACTCCCCAGTTAGCTTTTTTATAATTCTTAGAACTATGAGTACATATGAATGCCTTTTTCATTTCGTGCATATTCGGAAATTAGCACGGTAGGAATATGGTCGCTATTCCCACAGTCTTTCATAACCTCCCATTCTGTAAAACTGTTAGACAGCTACTTACCATGGTAATATCTACTGCGCTACTATTATTATTACTGTTCCGGGGCTGGAAGATCGTTGTAGTACCATCATTTAGAATAGTAAACTCATTATTAAAAATAAAGTCACAAATATTTTTTCCTCCCCAATTAGGTGAGTATGAGTCCCACATAGGGTGATGGCAATTCATGACGCCCATTATAATCAACTTATCCAATGGCAATCCTTCAATAAGACTTTCAAAAAGATCTAATGAGACAGCAGTATTAGAATTTGCATAAATATTAATCAAATATAAATTCCCAATTTTTACTGTAACAAACTGTACCTGATCTGAACTGAAGGAATTGATTTTTATAAATGCAATTGAGCGCTTAATACACGTAGCAACTCCTCCATACCCGTCCATTCTATCTTGTCTGACAACATTAAAATATTTTAAAGAAAGAACATAATCTTGCTTTAGCCATGTTTCATTAATAGCTAGAATATCTGGGTTTTCATTTACAATCAAATCAATCAAATTATCCCTATTAGCTCTTATACTTCTTATATTCCACTGAATTATTTTTAGATCAATTTTACCCTCCATTGCTCATTGATTATAAGAGAGAAATTATTATTTTTATTTTATTTTTTATTTATTATTATTATTATTTAATTTTTATTTATTATTATTATATATATTTTTTTATTCGGATTCTGAAAAAGCATCAAAATCCATATAGAACTCAGCGCTGTTAGAAAAATTTTAATTGTATGTTGGTTTTCAGTAGAAGTATTTTTAATAAAATCAATACATGACTTTAAGCAATTTTGATCAGAATAAAAGTTTTTAGATAGCTGATGCGATGCACTGGCGAGCCAGGCTGAATCAAGTTTGGACTGTTGTGATTCTGAGGCACCAGGAGAAGATTGCGTCTTTACATTCAAATCCAGTGCCACAGAGGAGCATTGCCTTTCAGTCCTTGAGTTTTGAAAGAAGAGGTTTTGCTCATGGAGGTTTTTGTCGTAGCCTTTTTGTAAGACTCTTCTTTTATTGTCAGAATTGGACACCACTTGATTATAGGACCGCTTTATTGAGCCAGATTTAAAATTATGTACCCTTCTTTGAGACGGGTCCACAAGATGTTCCACTCCAGGCTTAACAGTAACTTTGTTAGATTAATTAGGTGAATTATTATTACGTCTAATACTAGGAAAATCTTTTGAATTATAAATGAATTTTTGTTTATTAATGTAAGACTTCGGTATAGCTTCACTGGCATCATAAAAAGTTAAGTTTTCAAAAGACATTAATTCCTTAATGTTCTTTTGCCTCATATATTCGGGGCATTTTTTATCCGTAGATTTATGGGAATTCCTACAATACAAGCATTTAATTTCACAGGATAAATCCTCCCCTTCATCAGTATGTTTTAACTCCCCACAAACAAAACATCTCTCTGCCCCCTTGCAATTATTTTTGGTATCTCAGACATTTATAGCATTGAGTAACTGGAGGGATGTACACTTCAACAGATTTGGGTAGTCCATAAAAGTAAATAATTTAAGGTAACCGAATACCTTTAAATGTGAAAAGTGCTGTACCTGTAGGCTCATATGTAATTACATCATTTTTGTTAACCCTTCTGTTCAAACGCTTTATGTTTAAGATTTCCATACGACTATCATTGGTATCACAACATTTCAGTAGCTCCTGCTCACTGAGGCCTACGTCCAATTGTCTGGCGATGCCCTTACAAGTTACAAAGTTGTAGGGTATGAAAATTTTATAACCCTTATCTAATAAAGTTTTATTTTTAAGGAAACTATTAGCTGCACTATAATTAATAAACTCAACTGCAATTCGATTCAAACCTTTGCTACTAGTTTTTTTAAAATCTCTTAATTTGAGATTAAAATTATATCTCGCTATCTTAATGTTATTGAATGAACCAATATTTACGCCATGAACATTCGTTGGTTCCAGATAAACAATAAATGGTGCCAAGTCATGCTGAGAATACGTTATAATTTTTTGTTCATGCTGATTCTGAGACAAATTTTTCAAACCGGTATGTACATTTATCGCATTTCCAGACAATGCAGAAACATCCTTATCTCTATTCTCACTAGGGGGGGATCCGATCCCCCCACCGGGGATCCGAGTATATGAAAGCAATAAAAAAGTAAACATAAATTAGGGAATAAAAGCAAAAATCCAAGGTGCAAACACAATGCCCAACTTACTTGCACGAAAACAGAAACTTATTATTAGTTTGGAACCTCTTTCTCTCTAAATTCTCGTCGACAGTGGTACTAGCAAATTCAGAGCGAAAGCAAAACGCTGCTGCTCGTTCAACGACACTCACAGCACTGTAATCTCATTCGTGTTATTTACATCTTTCGGTTTCATCTGGATCATTCTATGCCTTGAGTCATTGTAGGTATCTGTAACTTGTTTTAACAGGTTAATTCACTTATGGTTCCATTTAGTGTGAATGGTCTAAATAGTTTTTCCTTTATGGTTCGAATTACTCGTTTTGCAATAGATGCTTTTAAACCAACCTTGTTTTCTTCTATGTCCACTTTGTTTAGTGATGATCCAGATTGTAAATATTATATTTCTAGTACAATATAAGAGAATAAAGTCAAAAAATCTAAATACCACCTAAACCGCCACAACATAAAGAGACCTTCCAAAGATTCAAAAAAAAAAATTAAAAAAAGTTTCCCCAGAAACAATCAATTAACTATTGCGTTTTTCCTTGTATCCCCAAGAA
>JAEQML010074939.1:0-14084 GCA_016904865.1 Pissodes strobi | reverse complement strand
CATTAAACCTATCTATTAATTTTAATCACAAAAATTATGCACTTTTACTACTGTTAACACAATGTTTTGAGCCATTGAAGTAATGTTTGAGCTCTCTTTCTCGTTGGCCGCACTAGAGCACCGGCAACATGGAGGTGAATCTCGTGCTCTAAATAACCCCTTTGCCCGTAGCCGACATCATCATAATTTAGATGTGTTTATTATTGCACCGATTTTGCCACATAAAAACCCATTTCAAATCAGCTACTGACTAAACCACATCTCAACGTACAAAATATTAAAATGCCAAAATAAATACTGCATAAGTCCCAAAAACTTGCATTCTGAAACTACAGGCTATGCACAAAAGCAATACTTTAAAATAAATATAAATATAATCTCCAAACCTTACAACATTCGCCATCGCCGGTTTTTGATCGTCTCTACGATAACAGTTTTTAATTATTTCTTGGCAGTCGCTACCAATTCTTTATTTATTAGGGAGATTCTTTTCTTTTGGAACTTTTTAACCGTAAAAGATGTTGCATTGGTGGCCAATGCTAGACGGAGGGGGACATGTGTAAACTAGAAATCGTATTGACTAAAAAAGAACACTCAGTCTAAAGTTTGAACTTGATACTTGATCTTGAAATATAAATTATTGTAATTATTATCTAAACATGTTTTAAAAACAATCAGTAAACATTCAACAAAGTTTAGTATAAAAGAACGTGCAAATCGAGTAAACGACAACTTGGTCATCTGGTTAGTCGTACCTTCAAGGCAAACGTTTTCTGGTAACAAGTTCAAACCCTCCACACCTGGTCATGTGGTTGGTCGTACCTTTAGGGCAAACGCTTTCTGGTAACAGGTTCGAGCGCCCCTAAAGTTACGTCAGTGAAAAGTTAAGTGAACCAAAAATCAAAGTGAAACTAAATTGACACGTTCACTACCGACGGCCACTGTAGTGGCCTTTGGAGTCTCCCACTGTGAACCGCGACCACTATACTGGCCGCAAATTCAAACTTCTTTTGTGGTATATGAATTTAGGCGGGCCATGAATGACAATGTGTATGATCTGCTCGGTCTATGGGGAACTTAGCGGCTCGCGCACGGCCACTTCAGTGGCCTCTGGTTTATGCTGTGCAGCTTTCGTAAGGATTCCAAAAACGCGCCCGGTTTGTGACAAGCCACCCGTCTTAGCACTCCGGTAGCGAACGTGTTAAAGCATACCAGTATAAATTAAACGAATTAACTCTTAAAATCTAACGTAAACTAAAAGTACTTTCAAGGGAACCTCAAATTGTTTCAAAGGAACCAAATACGCCGAGTCCGGTCAGTCCTCATCGAATGGTCATGCGTTTTACGCTATTCTGGTAAATTATATTCAAACATAGTTATCATTCTAAGTGCATTCATTCCTGTATATCAAACCTGGGGCCAATATACGTACAGTTTGTTTCGAAATAAGCGAGTCATTATTCCGTTCGAGTTGCGCCGCCTGAAAGAGCAAAGAGGAACGCCGCCAATAATTAGACTCAGCGACACGTAATCTGGAAGCGCCCAAAATACTCTTTGACACGAAACCAAGTAGGTAGAGTCCGGTTCCTCGTTGACAATACTTCATAAGCAAAACTTGGAAATCTTGAGAACCCCCGGGGAGGATTCGATATATTTAGGCATAACTGCGTATAACCTTAAAAATTTACCTGCAATTTCGAATTGATTTGGAAAGGTTTCGGTCTTTTCCCACAAAAATGGTAATATTTTAGTTTGGATCCAAATAATTTTTATTCGCAAGAGAAAATTTTGGAAAATTTTCAACTTTTTGACAAATAGCTGAATTATCTTCGAAATTTATGTGAAATTTCGAGTTTGTCTTATAGTTTCATTCCATTTTCATGACATTTAGACATAACTTCGTATGCCTTTATAAATTTCGAGTTCCAATTAGAAATGTTTCGGTCATCCCGTGCAAAAACGATAATTTTTCAATTTGCTTAAAATCATTTCTAAATTCAGTTTCTGATTCAGGAACTTACCACTGCATTAAGATACCTCTACGGAACTCCGCATGATGGCGAATAGTTATACCACAGAGGTTAGATGCTTCTGTTCATTTGTGCGATGCTAAAATTGTGTATGGTCGCTCAACAAGTTCAAAGGACAAACATTTATCTGGTGTCTATAAGCGTGAATGTGGAAATATTGCGAGCACACTAAACACAGATAAAGAACAAA
Source organism: Pissodes strobi (assembly GCA_016904865.1). Taxonomy (NCBI): domain Eukaryota; kingdom Metazoa; phylum Arthropoda; class Insecta; order Coleoptera; family Curculionidae; genus Pissodes; species Pissodes strobi. Next base: position 11,864 of record JAEQML010074939.1, on the reverse strand, counting down.
CACATAATAAAGATTCTGGAACTTCAACTACGAGTTCACATTCCCAGGCTCGCATAACAGACTGTTTTAAAAGGAGAAGCAGATTGCCCCAATCTCGCCAAGTTAAGAAAACCAATTTAATTACTAATGTAGTATCGGAAAATGCGTTACCCCTACTTTTTACGGACTGCATTTTTTAAGAAATTTATGAGTTATCTAGAGCCAGATTATAAGGTGCCTTGTTACGAAACTATAGTCCAAAATTTGAAATACGATGAGAAGAAAATTAAAGAAATGATCTCTCACGAACTGAAAGAAGTTACATATGTTTCGTTAACTACTGATGCTTGGACGGCGAACAATAATGCATGATATTTGGCACTAACTGCAACGTACATAACTGATGACAGGACAATTAGATCCCCAATTTTAGATACAATTTTCTTGGAGGAGAAACACACGGGAGACTATTCGGCTTCTGAGACTAAAAGTTCCATTTTAAACTGGCAGATTTATGAAAAAATAAGGCTATTGTTCTTGACAACGGTTCTAATAATGTTGCCTCTTTAATAAATGACAAATGGGTAGATGTGCCCTGTGCTGCACACACCCTGCAACGGATTGAATACTGCAGCTTCTACAAATCCTATTGCCTGGTGTATACATGCAGCTAACAGATTAGTTGGACATTTCAATCACAGTGCTTTGGCAACAAATGAGTTATTGAAACGACAGGAAATAATGCTGCAAAGCAATGAGTTTGAAAGCACAATAAAAAACACAATTGGTAAGCTTTACAAAGAAATACCTATTGAAAATAGTTAATGGAATTGGCTGTTACTTGATGAAAATTCATTGCCCATGTAATTTAAAAAAACAACAAAACATAATTTGTTGCGATTTTCATGTTTATTTTTGTTCAATTATGACAATTATTTCGGCATCAAAATGTGTTTTTTAAACGAAATGTTTTTTACAAGCTAGATTGAATTCTAAACTACCTGACTTTAATTAAATTATGTAAATTACTAAGATTATGACAATAAAAACAATATTCTTTATAATGACAAATTGTGTTTACATTATAAGGGTACTTTAACAAATATTGAGATTTAAGAAGGGCGAAGTATGTAGTTCTAATTGATCCTTTAGGAATTTTTCAGCTTATTTAATTCTAATAGAATTAAATAAACTGAACTAAATACTTCCGCCCTTGCATAGAGCAAACACATTGTACCATTACAGAACAATAGTTTTATTATGATAATCTAAGTAATTTACTAATTTATATAATTTAAATTCAGGTAGGGTACCTTATAGGTCGCTCGGTGGTGGTAAAATGAAAATGTTCCTCTATATGTATTATTTTTATTTGTATTTACTCAGTTAAGAGTAACGAACTGTTCTCGGTGTTTTTTGGTTTGGTTTGGTCTTGGCCTCGTTCAAGCGATAAGGCGATAAGTCGCGAAGGCGGCATAATTATTAAATATTTTACCTCCTAGGTGACGACTTTGCATGCGTCCCCCGGCCCACGCCCACACCCTCTTCTAGAAGGGTTGGCGCCCCATTAACCTATGATATAAAAATAATCTATCAGGTGTGCAAGTAGAAGGAATATTTTCGCACCCCGTTCACCTCTGTCCAGATCGCTTTTAGAATTTAATGTAGTTTGTAAAAACCTTCCATTTGAAAAAGGCACTATGATGCGGAAACAGCGTTCAAAATTGAACACAAATAAACGTGAATATCCCAACAAATTTTGCTTTGTTGTTTTTTAAATTACAAAGAAATATTGTGATATTTCTGAGGTACTTATTTAAATTACGTTTTTAGTGGACGAAGATTATGCCGAACACATTGGATCAGGTGGAGAAGGGACATCATCTCAGCATCCTCAACCTCAAACACCTTCTGCGACAATACATAAACATGGACTAAAATTAATACAGTACTGCAAGACCAGGTGGGAATCAGCTTTCAGTATGCTAGATCGATTAAATACTTTGCGATGGTGTGTGTGTGTGTGCTGTTTTGGGTGATCCAAAGGTAACGAAAAGAGGTGATGCAAGACATTTAGAACTAAAGGATGAGCAGTGGAAGTTAATCGGCGACATCTTACCTATCCTAAATTTATTGAAATTTGCTAACAATTTTCTGTGGAGAAAACTATTGCACAATTTCTGAGGTACTTTATGTCTTGCATAAATTAAATGCAAACTCCAGCTAAGTGAAGACGATGACGAAATACATGAAGTAAGATTCCTAAAAGAGGAACTAGTTTAAAATATTAACACTCGCTTTTTTGATCAACTGGATGTGAAAAACTCAGTTTACGTAAAAGCAATGGCCCTTGACCCAATGTTTAAACAGTTGTTAATCTTTGAATCACATGAAAGGCAGCAAGTTTACAATGAAATAGAAAGAGAAGTGTTTGAAGTGCAAGTTAGGGATGCGGATGTAGTAATGGAGATAGACTTAATTCAGGGACACAAGGACCCAAAAAGCAGTGGTAGTGAAAGTGATGAATGCAAAAACTCAGACAGTCCATTATTTGGAGATGACGATCTTTTAAATGAAAGTAGTAATACTAATGTCACTGAATTTAAATCATTTCTTGAGAAAGAGGCAATTGGAAGGACATAAAACGTGCTTGCTTGGTGGAAAAAAACACGAAAACGTCTACTCAAATGTAGCCAAATTGGCGAAATATTATTTGTGTATACCTGCCACCTCGGTAGCAAGTGAACGACATTTTCCATCTGAATGAAACCATCCACAAACAGTACCTTGTTATTTGTAAATGCAAACAGAAACAAGTATTTTGTGCAGAAATGAGTTGTAGATCTTTCTTATTCCTAGTATTTTATTAGTTTTTTCAGTTTCTGTTATTAGAATGTGACACTTTTGGGTCACTTGGTCATAGGCAATATGTTAAGTTTTATGATTGTTAGTTTAGTTACATTAGTCTAGCGTAAGACTACCATTTTGTTATATTTTGATTATTATTTAGTATAAACAATATATTAAACGACATTATTTGTTTGTAGTTTGTTTGTACATTATTTTATGTTGAATTGTGAACTGGGACACTTCTTACTTACACATTGCACTGTCTGTACTGCATCAAACTGTAAAACCGCCGCCGCGGATACCGATACGCGGCTTAGACGATTATCTGACTGGAAACCGTTTTTTAATTCCCTGCCATTACCGGAGCAACGCGTGATTAACCGTGTAGGACTGACTATCAAACTGCGTTAGGATTAGGAATTAGGATACTTGCAATAACAAGTACCTAATTGGTCAATTATGCATTGAAATGTAAGTAACTTTTTTATGGTTTCTTAATTTAGATACTAACAAGAAAACTAACAGATAATATACAGGTATCGGGTAATTTTCGACTAACGGATCATTTCCGGGTATCGGGTCATTCTCGAGTAACGGGTCATTCTCGGGTATCGGGTAATTCTTGGGTAACGGGTGGTATATCGTCATCTCTATTATCGAGACATATTTTGTATTTTCATCCTGATTAACGAAAGAAATGGAATCACGAATGGTTTTTCTAAACAAATGCCTATTAATAATTAGTCTATTTATAAATTTACTATTGAAACCATTAACTTTCGCTATATTCTTAATTGTCTCCTTTTCATTATTAAATCTTTCTCTGCTGAGAGGAGAATTAGACATATGGCGTCGGCGCGGCGTACTAAAAAATGAAAGATGGTCATTTTCATGTTGGTCGCAATGGAAGGAGTCATTAGGAATATATCGGTTAGTGGCAGTACTTTTTCTATAAGTAGTAAATTCTAGTGTGTTATTATAATTCCTATTCACTAAAGTATCCAAAAATGGTAGTTGAACATTGTTCTCGACTTCATAAGTAAATTTTAATGGTGGGGAAACGGTTGTTTAATTTTTTACAAAATCTTCGATATTAGCAATTTGTGTCGAAAAGCACGAAAATGTCATTCACAAGCCTGTGCCATACCCTTGGAAAATATTCGAACTCCTGACTGATTTAATTTTCAAATTTACTCATGAAAAATTTAGCTAAGAACGGCGACAAACAATTGCCCATTGCCGTGTCTTCAAGTTGTTGATAATACTTATTTTTATAATGAGAATAATTTTGATCTATGCAAAGTTTGGTTAAAGTTAAATACTCTTGTTTGATTTCGTTATCAAAACAATTCAGATCAAGTAATTCACCAAGCTAGTTCACATGAGCTAACATCAAACAATATTAAACTTTTATCTTAAATAAGGTTCATACCTGTAATTTTGTTTATGAAATCTAAGGAATTTAGTACTACTGAATTCTATTGCTACCAATTTTGGATACTTTAGTGATTAGGAACGATAATAACATACTAGAATTTGATATTTATAGATAAATTACTGCCACTAACGATATATTCCTAATGACCCCTACCACTGCCAGCTTTCATTTTTTAGTACACTGTATGGTTAATTTTCCTCTCAGCAGAGAATGATTTAATAATGAAAAGGAGACAATTAAGGATATAGCGAAAGTTAATAGTTCCATTACTAACTTAATAAATAGACTAATTAATACGAATGTGTCTAAAAACCATTCATGATTTCACTTCTTTCGTTAAGCAGGGGAAACATATAAGATGTCTCAATACCATATAACCCTCAGTATACTAGAAGACTCCAAAAATATTTTAAGGAAGTAGGTTTAAAATTAGTATAACAAACTCAGTTTAACATAAAAAAACTATTGGGTGGTCCAAAGAGCAAAAATTGAAATTTTGAAAAAAAGTGGAATTTATGAAATGGAATGCATGGGTTGTAACCAAAAATATGTTGGGCAAACTAGAAGATCTATACAAATGTGATTCAAAGAACTCATAGCTTATTTAAAGTATGGTAGAACAAAAAAATCAAGTGTTGCCGAGCATGCTTTCGATAATAATCATAGAATAACAAATAAAAATTTTAAATTAGTTCATAATATAACTGACTGGACTTATTAGACGCATACGAAATTCTGAAAATTATCAAATCGTCGGCTTAGTTTAGTTGAGTTATTAATTGATAGATGACGCTAAAAAGATAATTTGAAATATTGCGTAAGTCCGGGTGCGCTGACTTCAACATGAAAAATGCCCAAGTCCGCCCTTTCTTCACGAATGTCAAGCACGCCGTTTTTTTCTTCTTATGTTCTGGTAGTCATTTTGGTTAAAAGTTGAAAGTTGGTGAAAAATAATTGTGAAGATGTATTAGGTAAGCAATATTTAACCATAATGCGTTTGTTTGTTAGGCAATTACGTTTTACAAAGCCGTTAAAATAATGCAAAACTAAATAGACGGAGTTACGCACCATTCATATAGAATGTTTAATAAAGATTTAGGACCTAGGCACGTTTCAGATTTGATTATTTTCATTTTTTAATATTATTATAACAACAGACAAAGCAGGTATCCGCTTATAGAGAATGACCCTGTAAATTTCAAATCCAAACAGAATTTCGAGGTATGCTTTCTTTTAACCGGTACTGATACTTGTGTTTTTTTCAGAATGGATCGGTTTTCAAGAAGTTTTAAAATTCTCAACAGTGTAAATGCTATGAGCAGTAAAGATAAAGAAAACGACAACATTAGAGTTAAAAAACAAAATTATCCGCTAATGATACTAAGTCTAATGTCAAGATTCTAAGCAATGTTTTACTAAACGCTAATACAGTATCCCAACCATGCACATCTAGTCCATCAAGCTGCAATCCAGAAGCGACTAAAAAATTAATAACGCTCTCGCAATCTGGAAGCTGAATGCCTGAAAGCTCAAGAAATTTTAAACATTGAAGATATTACTTATGTAGATACCCTAAGTGTTTCACCAATAAACAATGGTGACTCGGATGTTGATGGTATTGCTGCCGATTTCTTAGGGGGTAATATAAAGAATTTTGATAACATTCTTAATTGCAATGTAAACGTTGATCATGAGGAAAACAAGATGGTTGCAGAAAATTTTGAATGTTTTTTCGGAAAAACTATTTACACTGAATTTGATGAACTAAAAAGTATTACTTTTAAAAAGGACAGTTCAATGTATTACGCAATCATGAGCCAGAGCAGTAATCGAAATAGTGAAAATGACCTTCAAGAATCGTCAGAAGAAGAATGGGTTGTCAGTAACCGCGATCAAGAAAGCTTAGACGGGGAAGAACTGAAAGATACAATGAGTGATACAGAAGAAAGTGATGTTAAAGGTAGAAAAGAAGGAAAGCGCAAAAGAAAAAAAACACAGGTTAAGCGATCAAAAAATTTTAAAGAATTCATGTTTGCAAAATAATGTTTTGTAATACGCTCGGAATGTCGCTGAGGACAATATCAAAATGGATATCTGAGAGTATGCAACAAGAAAGCGGAGCCGCCGAAACAGAAGAAGCAAAACCATCAAACCAGCCAAGGGATAACAGATCTTTGAAAAATAATCAAATAAGAATGGGAATGGTAGATTTCTTTGACCAGTTACCCAAATTAGAGTCGCATTATTGTCGCAAGTCGACAAAAAAATATACTTCGAACCTCGATTTAAAACCAAAACAGCGGTGTATAATTTTTATAAAGATAACTGGTGCAGCGAAAAGCATATAACACTGGCTAGCTTAACGCTTTTTATGTAAATTTTTTGAAGAAATGAATATGTCTATATTTTCTCCTAAAATTGACGAATGCGACATTTTCGTTGGATACAGAAGAAACAATATAGAAGATGAAGAGCAGTACAGGGTTCATGTTGTTAAAAAAGAAGAAGCACGAATTGAGAAAGAGCAAGACAAATCTTCCGCAAATAAGGTATTTACAATGGATATGCAATCTGTTCTTCTATGTCCAAAATCCAATGTGCCGGCGTTATACTACCGAACAAAGTTAATTGTTCATAACTTCACGATTTTCGACATACATACTAAATATTGATACATACGTCCTTAAAAACTTTTTGGAACGCTTTATTATACTGAAGATTATGTGGTATCGAGACACATTTTGTATTTTCATCCTAATTAACGAAATAAGTGGAATCACGATAGCGTTTCTAAGCAAATGCCTATTAATTAGTCTATCTATTAAGCTAGTATCGAAACCTTTAACTTTCGCTATATTTTTAATTGTCTCCTTTTCATCATTAAATCCTTCCCTGCTGAGAGAAAAATTGACCATGCGGTTTACTAAAAAAATAAATCTGGTCATTTTGCGTTAGTCGCAGTGGAAAAAGTCATTAGGAATTATATAAATATCAAATTCTAGTGTTATTATCGTGCCTAATTAGTGAAGTATCCAAAAATGGTAGTTGGTCATTTGTCTCCGTTTCATAAGTAAATTTAACGGTTAGGAAACGGTTATTTAATTTTGTCACAAAATCTTCGTTATTAGCAGTTTTTGTGTCAAAAATTGCCAAAATGCCATCCACATACCTTTATGATACTCTCGGAAAATAGACGAAGTCGACTGATTTCAGATTTACACATGAAAAGATTAGCTAACAACGGCGATAAATAGTTGCCCATTCAAGTGGTTGGTAATAGTTATTTTTATATTGAAAATAATTTTGGTCCATGTGAAGTTTGGTTAAAGTTAAATATTCTTGCGTGATTTGGATACCAAAACAATTCATCTTAAGTAATTCACTAAGGTATTGCAAGGCCTGTGGGATTGCTACACTAGGGAACAATGAGCTAACATCAAATAATAAGATTAAATTAATTGCATTGATTGATCGAGCGCGACTAGTGGGATCCCAGGATTGTTTTTTTTTGTTTCGCTTAATTAAGCAAACAGTTAGTATAAAATAGAGATTGGTAAGTTTAGATGCAGCTTATAACGGTGCACTGTCGTTCTTTACATTTTGTTCGCACATAATACCAAGCTTAAATAAAATTGTCTGGAAATATATTTTATTATCTTGTTTGTGGTAATTTGTGCGGGATAGCATATCAGATAAGCATTCTCTCGAAGAGTGTTCATGGCAAATATAATTGACTCCAAGACTGATTTAAGCGATATATTAATTCGGTGTAATACTTTTATAGTTGTTAACATTATATTAGTAATTATTCTTCGCACCCACTTCAAAGACAATTTACTATATAATACGGGATCCGACACTCGATACGCACAAAATTTCAAAGACGTGAAAAACAAACTCCCCTGCATCCCGGTACCCGTTACTTTTACTTAACTGATGTAACGGAATATATGTTAAATGTATGTTATCAAGTATTAGACTATTCCTCTCCATTAATTCTACCTATTTATCAATGGATTTCAATGTTTAGTATAATGATAGGCAGTTCAATGTTTAGTATATTGATAGGCAATGCTTGAATGTTTCCTTAGTTTGACGCCGTGTTTCTTACAACGGTTGTCACGTGTTTTGAACTGCCCAATGAAAAAAACCATTGAATTTAAGTGGGTAGAATGTACAATTTTAAAAAATTAGGGCTCATCTTGAGTGAAGAATAATTTTTGATCTCAAAATATCTTATTCATCCCGCATATTTTTCAATTATCATTTCATACTTTAAATATATAATAAAAAATTGTTTCCAATTCACTTAGTTGTATTTGGCTTTTGTATTGCATTTTCAAGTAATTGCGATTTCAACAATTGTAATTTTTTTTGGTGACCTTAAGGTTAAATACCGATTTTTTGGTGAATAGTTGCCTTTCTTATTGGTCAAATTCGTGTAATTTGATAATAGTTTAATCCAAATTTATCGAGAACGGAATTATTTCGTCGTTTTAAACGGTCACACACATTATTTTAGATATTTCATTTTTACTGTAAAAGGTAGTAAATTGAATTTGTAGTAGAATTTCTCTGGGGTTTTCCCAGCATTATTGTTAGTTATAGTAAATTTTTCGCTTTTCAGACTTATTTCATTACTTTTTCAGTTTATTTGTAGCTTTACACTATAATTATTATTGCTTATCGTGTCAACGTTTGATCCATGATGTATCTGCGTTGATTTGCGTATTAAAGAGGTTAAGCACGTGTGAAATTACCCGGTTTATTTTTTCTTTATCGTTTATAGTTCCTATCTCAAAGCGAGATAGTAATTACCTTATCTTTATCTTTGATTAATTGAGACGTAATTTACGTTCAATTATTGTATCTGTGCCAAGGGCCCATCTCAATAAATTAAGTAAAGAAATTACCTATTTGGAGTCATTAGACTTGTTTAAGAAAGGTTATACCTCGTTCTTCCTATTTATTTTTTTATTAAAGTCTAGTGATTTTCTATTTGAAGTTGCCGAGAGTCATTGTTGGACAAGTTTCATAATTTTTTCATAATTTTCTTTTCAATTTCTAATTTCAATCATCATTACCTTTGAATTTCATATCTCTAATTAAAGAAAGGAAATACCTTGAGTAGCAGTAATTATTCATAGTGTCATTTAATCATAGTTATCTATAATTTTTGCTGAACTTGAATTGTAATTTAAGTTCTGATTATGTAACCAGTGAATTTTCAAGTTATTGGTTAAAACCTTGTATATCAAACTGAGGTCCACAGGATATTCTTCTGTATAATTATAATTATAATTAGCAGTGTACACCGGTCTAAGACACCCAATACTTTTTTTCATGTAAACGTTCAACGTTCCTACAAGACAGCAGTCACGCAGATCATTGTGGTGATAGTCGATCCGATAGCAGGCACGTGCAGACAACTAGGAACCATTCCTGGAATGACTGGTAAGCCCTGGACACACCTATAGCTAGGAAGCTTAGGTACAGGCAGTTGAGGTTTCCAGAGGAGGTCCCAACCGATCACGTGGTTTGCGGATAATAAGAACAGTTGGGAACGTAGGTAACGCGTTACTTATATGAAAGAATTGCAAAGACCTAGATTTTATTTATTTTAAATTTGTCGAACACCAAAGCTAATTTCATTTTCATCATTTTGGTAAATCAATTTCTCAGTAATCAATTGTATTTGATTGTATTTGTAATCTAATTTTAAGTCAATTTTCATCTTTATAATTTTTGTAAACTAAATCTTCAGTAATCAATTATGTTAATAACTGCAGTGCACATGGTGCCATAAGTTGTAATTTAACCATATACTTAATATATAATTGTTTTTAATTTACCTTTTCTTAACTTACCACAGGACTGGGTTCTATAAGACACGAATTATTCTTATCTTCGTAATTTCTAATTATTGTTATCTAAATATTGATATTCTCTGTTTGCATTGTCTTTAAGAACTTGGCGCCCACAATTACATTTAATATAATCAACAGGAGAATTGTTAATTGAATCCACCCCTATTCGCATTTAAATTAAGTTAAATAAAACAAATAAATTAATTATCCTCACAAATTCGTGACTGAGCTAGAAATTCATTACACTGTTAGTCATTTGGATTCTTGTGCTTAACGCCTTGAGATAAACTCTTATCAGTAAAATATCGTTGATAGTCGTTTGGGGTTGCCGCATGAACTGGAATCATTTTCAATAATTAACAGTATACGATAACATAAAATGTTTAATTAAGCTAGTCCTGTTATAGTGACATTATCGTTGTGTTTTTCGTGCGTGATGGAAAAAAAGGAGGTGGTAAAGGTTCAGTTCTGAGTCGACTCAGGTCTCTCTTCAATCTCAAAACGTTTAAAGAAAAAAGTAAGGAACAATCGTAGAGAACGACCTCGATTTCGTTCCGCTGATCAAAAACGTGGTCGCTCACAGTCACATTCGTCAGAAAACACTGATGAATCTGTAGTACGCAAGCTTCGAAGACGTAGAATTATTTCATCATCGTTTTTCCGAGGAAAGCATAAGCGAGCCACATTCTCGACAGAGACCGGCGTGCATCGCCAAATGTCGCTGGTTAAGGTTATGCCCAGCGAGGTATAACAGCTCTACGAACTGATGATGAAGATAATGACGAAATACCTCTCAAACACTTATATCAGAAGATTTTCTAAATTTTTGCAAAGAGAATCCACATCACAAAGATGACGAAAATTTCGATCTTCATCCGGCTACTGATTCAAGATAGCAATTTTGCCAGGATAGTCTATGGCTCATAAAAATAGGGATAATAGTTTGGGTTAAAGTTAAATAATAAAAACAGGTTAGACTAGCTTTATTAACACATGGCCTTGCGGAGCTTATTAACACACAAATAGCAACAACAAGATAATTGACCCGCTTTGGGTTGTTGTTAGTGTTAGCAAACACTTTGGTTGTTGTTAGTGTTAGCAAACACTTTCCATGAAATTACTGAAAGAAGAAATCAGTTTATTTATTTATTTTTAACTAGCCCACACACGTTCCTCTGATGACTCCCGAAAGGACGAAACTATCGGGGAAAGATTTTCAAAAGTCTCACCCTTGTCATGGAGTTTTCATTGTGGACATGGAGCATTGAACTTAATGAGATTCAAGACATGTCTCCAACCAGGAATTGGGATATTCCTGACATTGCTCTGGGTGTAGTGTGAACCATTACATTGCATGTTTAACCACAGAGAAAACGGAATCAGCAGTATAACTCAATGCCGGTAGGGGTATTAGCTCTCGAAGTAGTTGATTCTGCTGATCCAATATTCTCACATATAGCCCAACACGGGGCTTGTCCAGACGATGGAGCCTTCTCGGTTCGAGTGACGGCTGATGTATGTCTTCTTTCCGGTAGGTGCATCTGGGTATCAATACATTCATAGATCGTCAGGTTCTCGTGGGTGAAAGCCCACACACGTTCCTCTGATGAGTCCCGAAAGGACGAAACTATAGGGGGGAAGATTTTCAAAAGCCTCACGCTTGTCGTGGTGATTTCATTGTGGACATGGAGCATTGAGCTTGATGAGATTCAAGACATGTCTCCAACCAG
>JAEQML010074938.1:0-14084 GCA_016904865.1 Pissodes strobi | reverse complement strand
TCCTCCATATAATAGTATATTATTTTATATGGAGGAAAAGTGATACTTTTCATGGCGCGCTCGTGTTTAACAGCCGAACGGAGTGAGGCTGGTAATAGAGAGCAAGCCATGAAAAGTAACTTTTCCTCCAAATAAAATATGCTGTTTTTTCTTCAAATGTCGACAAATTAATGCAAAAACATCTCTTTTTAATAGTAATAATATCTAATTATTGTTAAAGATAAATGGGTTCTCAAGGCGCCTTTGACCGGTGTCGGTGAATAAGGCACAGGTTGTTGCTATAGTAATGTAACATAAAGCTGTCACTGGACACTGTCAACAATAATCATTTTTTTTAAGATCGCTTCACCGATTGCGTTTTAATTCCGTATTGATAAGCAGTTATTGAGTAAGTTCGATTAAATAATAACCAATTTATTCCTAAATTAGTGATTTTTAGAAATGCAGTCACAAATTGAGTGATAAATACAAATTTTAGTTTAATAAATCTTGACTTGTTGACGCTTATTTTGTTGTCTGTTGGTATTGTATCTATGTTGCTATGAAAACACTTTTACCTCCGCCGGCGGAAAAGTGAAAAGTAAAGCTCCGGCGGAGGAAAAACGAAACTTCACCGCCGCCTACACAGTCGAGTAATGACGGATTTACTGACGTTTGAAGAAAAAATAATATACTATTATCTACAACCATGTAATAATAGGCGCATAATACTTATGATAGTAAGAGATGTGCATAATAAAAACCAGTGCAATTATGATAAAACAACAAGTAAAATTATGAAGTCGTAATAGTTCTAGAGCCACAAATATATTCTAATAACCAAAATCGAGATAGCAGATTGTGATCTATATAATCAAAGACAATTCTTTGATATAAATAAGCTGTTGTTCTATCTTCATTGTATACATTATTGTTTAACTAGAAAATATTTATTGCACGTCGTTATTGGCGGTTTGATTTTTATGGTAAATTTAAAAGTTTGGTTCTGTCAAAGACAATTTAATTATATTTTAATCATTCATTCCTTAGTTTATAGCATGCTGTTTTTGTTATCAAAATATATTAACTATTATTCATTTATAGGTGATTTAATGCTTCTTAATTTGCTAATACCATTTGTAGAAGATATGTTCTATTTAACATTAACATCGAAATAAATTGAGTTATTGAAAATCATGCCCACAAATTAGTATATCCATTATTTGTTAATCCGTTCTTATGCTCGACCTAAGATCTCCTTTTATTTAGGACACCTTTTATATATGACCAAATATCTAAATTATTTAAAATAAAATAACTGTTTTCTAGAAGTAATGTTAAAAACCAGCAAACACGGTCACTATAATTATTTATTATTTTAAATGAAACGAAATGTCATGTTTCATTGGTTTTATCAAATAGTTATTTATGCAACAAGTGTGTAAAGTGAATCTTTTTTTATGAATGGGAATATCATTCATGGGAATCCCATGAATAAAAAAAGGGTACTTTACACATGAGTAGCATACAAAATTTTTTCTACTATCGAAAAATATATGAAAAAATAAAAATAATGTTATATTACTTTACGCACTGCCCTAAACGTCAAAAAAGATGTCAGTAAACGTCAAAAAATATGTCAGCTTTACTTTACGCACTAGTGCGTAAAATACCTTACTTTACGCACTGCACATTAAAAAGGCCTATTTTACGAATCTTAGAGAGTGCGTAAAGTGAGTATTTTACGCACGGAAGTAGAAAAAACAATTTACAGTAATTATCTTTCGTTTCATTAATGCTTAATAGAAAATAGGCACAACGGCAACCTCAGCTGGCGATCTATGAACGATACCCAAAGCAGATTTCTATAATGGCGCCATCTGTGAATCAGTAGATGTAGAACGTGGCCGATATTTATCGTAGAGGCTCGCTTTTTGAAGCGAGCTTCCATTCAATGTCCCATTTTTAAAACATTGCGTCGCCCGTCTAAACTGTGGATTGTCTTTGATATTACACAGATGGCTAACTATAACGTAGTGTAAAAATCTAAAAATTTTAAGATGTTGCATCTTGGCAATAGCTTATTTTTCACGTTATAATATGTCATGTTAGTAAAATAATATCAATATATCTAGACAGTGTCTCTCATTTTTTTATTATTGTCGTTTAGGAATAATATAAAAAAATGACAGAGAACATTAATGCACAAACAAACGACATATTTTCCAATTTCAAAACAAAACAAATACATATCCGCGTATTGACGTAACATTAAAAAGAGGCTTTTCATGTTTTTGTGCAAATTTACGTTTAATTTATAGTAAGGTTGTATAATGTAAAAATATTGAGCTTATGAAAATGCTATTTAATCATAACATTTTACATGAAAACGGCTTTTAACAGATTGAAAGCTGGTAAAAATGATTCAATCTGATTTTAAGTGATAACATTATAAAAATATGTTTATCAATAAAGAGCGGAAAAAATGCAAGCGAAAAACCCCAATATATGCACATTTAAATGCAGAAAATTTTCAGAATTTTCAAAAAAGCAATAATTAATTCGGGTTTACATTTGTTAAAAAATCGAATTTTAAAAAATATTTCCTACTTCTACCAAAAAAAAAATATTTGAGTAGAAAACTTTTGTAAATACATTAAAATTGTTAATATTAGCTACCAATAATTTGCTTGAATACGTAATTTATAAAAGCAGCAATCTCCTTATATCAAAAAACATAATATATATCTTTCTTTTTTTACTATAAAATAATTGAGTAGAACATTTTTATAAATACTTTGAAATTGTTAACATTAACTACCAATAATGTGCTTGAATACACATAGGTAGCAAGATCACAATTATAACCTAAACTTATCTTAACTAGTCTTCGCGGATATCACCTCCGGCCTTCTGCACGCGGACTACAGCTATGCAACTTGGGACCCATAAACTGTCAGTGGTATTTGAGGTAATGTCCATACCTCCATGGCTGCAGTCGGTACCAATAAACCACAACCAACTGTGCTGCTTGATAGCTACGCTACTAAACCTCTCTCCAAACAAAGTTGGCTCCAAACAACAATAGCTCCAAATAACATTAACTTGTACCATATACAAGTAATGCCAAGCCAAAATAATAGCTCCCATAAACTAGCTCTCGGTAAAAATAGCTCCCGGCAAAACTGACTCCCGGTACAAAAGGCTCCCCGAAAAAAAAAAGCCTGAAAAAGAACAAGCACTAAGTATGCATACTACTCTCACTGTAATATCAGACAGCCTCCTCTTTCAGAACACTCTCAACTCAATGAATATTTAAAAATAATAATGATAGTCGTCTCGCCAAAATGCCAAGGTCACAATAAAACCAAGGTCATATTCACCCTACAGGTGATAGACATCAAATACTAAGAAAAACTGACTAATAATATAAACACTGTCTGCTCTTTTAAGAGTTCAGACCCCCAGGCAAGAACAAAGCTTGTCCATTTATGATATTAATATGAAATCTAAATTTACTAAACTTATGTACGACTTTACAAGTTCTTATAAGCAAAATTCAAAGTAGAAATGAAATTTATCAAAGATTATATACAATTTTATACATCATTATACCCTATTATACAATACGGGTGCCCATAAGATAAAGAATCTACTATGAGTGCTCGACTGCAATATCATACCGAAGACGGTATCAGAAACTATCATTAAATACGCTTGAATTCCCCAAAATATTACTTCTTGTAAAAATAATGAGTATAATTAATCACGCTATGCCTGTTCTAGGCCCAAATTATCTTTTGTTTGACAGTATTGCATGATATACGTGTCAGAATTAATAAATTTTCAATAGTAACACTCTCTATATAGCAGTATTGTGCAGTATTTCAATCCCCTCTGAGACTTGTTAGGAAACTATAATGAAATAACTTATACTCTGATAAAATAAATCCCCCTGTACAGAAAATAAATGAGTATGTACAAAATGTAAGATATGTATATTTATTTACCTAACTACGTAGGGATTTTCGATGGTAATGACGAAATGGAACCAACAACGCTCTCATCTACAGGCATTCCTCGAGAAAAGAAACGGCGTACGTTGTTCCAGAATACACTGCACGTGGCAAGTTACAACAAAAATCTTGACTCTCAGGCAAAAATCAATCCAATCCAGTCAAGTAATTCCCTACTGCAACCTAGTAACTATGCCACTTTTTATCGCCCGAAATTAGTATAATCCCCTTCGAGGTGAATTAAAAATTCTTAAACTTTTTATCAGACATACGCACTACCTTCTAAGAAGGTTTGCCGAAGAAAGAGAACGAAATCAAGCCAAAAACGACTAACTAGATCGTGAAATTCGATGTTAAAAAACTAGAAAAAAACTCGAACCACAGGGTTCTACACTATCCTGTAATCCTACGCAAAATACTCCAGCCGGTTGTCACCAAATTTACTAACATCTGCAATATGCAATGAAACGTACCTAAGGCTGTATGATATTATGCATTGCTGGTAGGACAAAGAAATCCAACGATAAATTCACCATTGACAATGACTAAACAACCAACAACCAAATCATTCCGAACGGCGGCCATTTAAAACTCCTGACATCAAAGCTATTCAACGCAAAAATATCAATCGAACCTAAACGTACCTATAGCTCGAGCCGGTTTTTCTTGCTGAAACATTTGCGACCAAATTCGAGCGACGTTGCCAAGTTAGGGAACAGACGCATTTAATAACATATCCTGACTGCGTATTCTTAAAGCGAAAGCGAAAAACAGTCGTTTAATATCAAAACAAGGGCAGCATATCAATTAATTATGTATTTTCCTGTTGCCTTGAATCGTAACCACGTCAAAATCACAGGGCAACCGCTTTGCCAATTAAACATTTGGCAGCGTTTCAAGAATAACCCTTTTCATTAAACGTTCCGAAGTGCATTATATTACACTCTTCCGTAGGCAACCAACAATTCTTTTAAGGTATATTACCGTCGAAAAAGGAAATTATGCGCAAGGTAAGTGATTTAATTGAAATGCACTGCTATATACATAAATGTTTTTTTTGATAGCGATGTAGACTACGATACGACCTAGTGACTGAAATTATATATATAACTAGCTTGTTTCAGTTTATTCCTCTAACAGCTCGATAAAGGCACTGGTCGTTCGACAATCATGCAAGATTAAGGGTGGCTTAACTGACTTTATTTGACTTATATCTGTTACATGGTTCTCATGCTAAAATGACATGTAACAATGGGATTCTTAACATGTTTTTTAACTATCGCGAGTGACCATATATATCTCCATCTCTTATGTGACAATATCATGTTATTTACGTTCACTTTTAGTTAATGCAAAGTATTGTATACCTTCATGAGATCAAAGGCGTTCTCTTGGCTCTAAGAAGAAAGTGAGTGGTAGTTTCGGTCTCGTCTTGACTTTTAAAATAAAATCTAAATTCAGATACCTCCTCCTAAGTTAAGAGGAAGACAAATATTGGAAAAGTTTTTTCTATTTCTATGGCCGTGGTCAACTACAAATCTGACAGATTCATTTTCGGCAGCGATTTTAAAAGATACGAATATGTCAAGAAGAGTTAGGTAAGTACTATTCTAAGTAATCCTTAGGTAATTCAGAATATGGAGAAAATACTAACAGCTATTTAAATCAAACATTTGAAAGGTTTTACAAACATTTGTAAAGAATGTTAATAATTTACGTAGCAAGTCCGACAAGTAATGTATAACAGAACAAGCTAAATGCATTAACATGCTTGTTCCGCTCGGTTTTCGTATATAGTATAAACAAAAGTAAGCAAATGAAGTTCATGAAATAATCAGCAAAAATTTCTTATGCTTTTACCCTCTCTATTCGGGCAAAATGCACTTTAAAGAAAGCGTTTTATAACAAATTTGGGGCGTAAGGCTAATTTAGCAGCTCATCGGATAAAAATTATGCAAATTTGGCTTTTCGTTGCCCCTTAGATCTCGAATGCAAATTCATTGCGGAAGGATTTCAAGTCAAATCTAATTTGTGGAAATTACTGTCGTTCCTGCTGAAATTAGGACTGTTTCGTTCTTGAAAGAAAATCTTAGTTGAAGTTTAGTTTCAATTTGTTTAATTTACATTTGAACACTCCTACGTAATTTTTTGAAGTAAAAACTTTTTTGGGCGCGTTCACCAAACTTTCTCCTGGGAATAAGTGAATAAGACCAAAAATTTAAGATCGTGATAATCATTATTATCCTTGAACATTTTGCCGTATATCCTAAAAGGATTACATTCAGTTCGCTGCAGTGGATTTACCAAACTACATCAGCGCAACGACCAGAATTCCCGCTGCATTATGGTAATTCGAACAGAGCCCTATGGGAGCTTATAGATATTTAGGTAAACAAAATTATGTCACGATAATTTACTTTGTGGTTAATGCTGTTAAGAGCCAATTTAATCTCAGACAATAATTGGCATTCCGTTTATCCATACAATAAGGGCTTGTTAGGATTCAGGTAATAATGTAGAATGAAATTTGGAAATTGAGCATTGAGGTGTCTGAATGGATGTTAATATTTCTTTTACATATACTGCTGGACAATTTAAGCTGACAAAGAGAATTTTTAGATTCACTTTGATCAAATATTTTGCGAAAGTGTAAAAATATCGATGCACAGTCGCCATTTGCAGAATTTAAAGAAAACTTAATTCTGAACAGATTTTCTTGGTAAGATTCTTATACTTTCAATTACCTTACTGTCTTGACAATGTAAGAGAGAAGTATGTTTTCTTGCGAAGTTATCTAAACACCAGCTTTCCACATAAAACAATAATTTTGTAATTGGCATTTTTTTAGTAGCTTGTGTAAAAGGAAAATAGTATATTATTTTATATGGAGGAAAAGTGATACTTTTCATGGCGCGCTCGTGTTTAACAGCCGAACGGAGTGAGGCTGGTAATAAAGAGCAAGCCATGAAAAGTAACTTTTCCTCCAAATAAAATATGCTGTTTTTTCTTCAAATGTCGACATATTAATGCAAAAACATCTCTTAATAGTAATATCTAATTATTATTAAATATAAATGGGTTCGCAAGGCGACTTAGACCACGGTCGTAGGTGGCCTTGCTTAGACCGGTGTCGGTGAATATAATGTAACATAAAGCTGTCAGTGGACACTGTCAACAATAATTATTTTTTAAGATGGCGTCTCCGATTGCGTTTTAATTCCGTATTGATAAGCAGTTATTGAGTAAATTCGATTAAATAATAACCAATTTGTTCCTAAATTAGTGATTTTTAGAAATGCAGTCACAAATTGAGTGATAAATACAAATTGTAGTTTAATAAATCTTGAGTTGTTGACGCTTATTTTGTTGTCTGTTTGTATTGTATCTATGTTGCTATGACAACACTTTTACCTCCGCCGGCGGAAAAGTGAAAAGTAAAGCTCCGGCGGAGGAAAAACGAAACTTCACGGCCGCCTACACAGTCGAGTAATGATGGATTTGCTGACGTTTGAAGAAAAAAAATATTTCTCAAATTTTTGATATCCATCTTCGTTTATAAGATTTTGATTTATTCCAGAAGCGCCACAAAGCCTTACTGTATTTTATATAAGTAGATTGTGGTAAAGTCTATACGAAGTAAGTGTAAACGGCTAGGAAGTTAGGGTAAGATCAATTTCCTATAGATTTGTATTGAAATGCAGGAAATATAAATCAATTATTGACGGCTCCTCGTAAATAGTCTAAGTTGATTTGAGAAGTCTGTCTGTACAAAATGTGGGCGGTATTAGAAAACTAGCGCATTTGATTGGTCCCTGCGAAATTCCTTAATTATTGTTTTATTGAGTTAGAGCATTTAAATCATATGATTTTAACGACAGTCAGTGCTGTACCGCGTGGTTTCAGTTTACGTGTTTTGACAAGTTAGTTTTGTTAGTTTTGTCAGTATTTGCTTTGTACTTTGTTACTGTTTTTGTGAGTGTTGTTGTGTGTATTTTACCTCTGTTTTTATTACATATTTTTGTTGTTCTTGGAAATCAATATTTTTAGCTAATCAAAAAGGCGTTCTCGAGACCTTCCGATATATCTGATGATGAATCGGTATCTGAAGATCCCAAAACCAATGCCGTTGCAGTGCTTTTAAAGTTTCGTAATAAAGACTTACATATCCAAACACAAAGAATTATTTTATTTTAAATATGTATACATGATTGCTTGAAAAGTGAAAATCATGAGGCCTCACAAAATTAAATAGTAAAAAGAATTTGTGAGCTTACTAAACTTCCACGCTTTACCATGATTTATAAAGTGATTAATGTAGGAGATATCAATGACCATTCTCTAAAGCGAAAAAGATCCAACCAAAAGTTAAAAAAATTGATAATACTTCCAAAGAAATTATACGCCGAGTCGTATATCAATTTTACAAAGACAGCAAAGTCCCGACATTGGAAATGATTCGAGCTAAATTATCGGATAACCAGAATTATGAATAAAAATCTCTCGACGCTTTGCGTAATATCTTACTCAATTTCGGTTTTAAATATAAAAAATTGGATAAAAGAATGGGTATCATGGAATCGCGTCGCATAGTTTGCTCACCGGCAAGCTTACTTACGCAAAATTCAGGAATATCGCCACGCAAAAAGGGAAACAGTGTACTTATATGAAACATGGTTTGATACACATACCGCAGTTGAATATGGTAGGGTAGATGATAGCTGTAATTGCAAATTAAAGGGGCCTTGTTGTTTTTACGATTGAGTATACTGCATGCAGGAGGTGATAAGGGCTTTGTTATTGTCTGCCAAAAGTATAAAGCACTCTTTGGCTGATTATCATGGTAGACGCTAGTCTATTGGAAAAGTGGTTTACCGAACAATTGCTGCCGAATATTCCCCCAAATTCCGTTATTGTAATGGACAACGCATCGTATCATTCCCGTCTTCATAGCAAAATTCCCAATAGCAGTAATAAAAAGGACGATATTCTCAAATTCATGGAGGGGACATTCAATTTTTTGAGCGCGTTATATCGATCCTATCCGTACTAGAACCATAGTAAGCACCAAAGACATTTAACCTGAAGAGACGGGACAAATGGTTCTTTGTTTTCCCCCAACATTGAGGCACATTCTATGGTCGATAGATATAGCGTTGCCAAATTTTAAGTTTACGAGTTACTGTACATACTTTTTTCATATTAAATTATAGCACTAAATACTTATTTTCCCCATTTTTGATTCATCAAAAACCGGTTCTGAAGTTCTTACATGTCAATCTGGCAATGCCGCTTCTCTTGGTTCCGCCTTGTTTTACCCCCAAAATATTTATAGTATGCACGTAGTAAAGTAACTGCACCAATAGATTGAGAGCATTTGAGGTCGACGACCGACGGCTCTTCCCCATTCGAAGTGTACTAACTTGGTAACCTTCCAAAACCAGTGAAGGCACTGCTGTAAATATGTTTTAATAGGTATTTAATAGAAGAAAATAGTTATTAAGCTACTTTTTGAATATGTCATTAACCAGATATTTGTCATATTTATATGTTTTTAAATAAAATTTGTATGCTTCAGTTCCTTTTTATTTGTCTCAAAAATAATGATAAGCAATTTATTTTTAGGCTAGCAGTGGTATGATTTAATTTTTCGTTTAACCATAGAGAGCAGAAAAACCCTATGTGTCACAAAAACGTTTAAATCGGGATAAAATTGCGTATTTTTGGTATCTCATAAATTCGTGTTCAAATTTGAAATTATTCAGGAAATAAGTTTTCGGAAATTTTATTTCATTATTAGCTGCTGAATAGTAAATTATGCAATGACCATTCATTGCAAATGTAAGTTGAATATATTTTTTTCTACGACTGCCCTGAAAATAGACAAAAACGCACTAACAACTGCTCTTGAAAACTGGACATTTCAAACATCGTGTGAAAAGTATACTTTACACACGGCGTGTGCAAAGTATACTTTTCACACGCTTATTCGGGTATTTAGATTAAAGGGCTTCGTCTCAGTTTTAAAGCTTCGCCCTCAAAGGTCCCATTACCAGATCTCTAAAAAAGGGGGCCGAACTATAGGGCTTCACCCCCCGGGAGCCCCTTTTTGCAAAACTGTAGAAAATGGAACTCTTATACCAGGGGCCCCCTTTTAAAACTTGGGGCCCCATTTTAGGGCTTCGCCCCCGGGGGCTCCATTGCTAAATCTGTAAAAAAATGGGACTCCCGTACCATAGGCCCCATTCTAGGGTTTCGCCCCCCCGGGGCCCCATTTTAGGGCTTCGCCCTCGGGGCCTCTTTTTCAAAATATTTGGAAACTAGGGACCCCACTCCGGTGGCCCCATTTTAGGACTGTGCCCCTAGTTATAGTTTAGCGAGAATCTCTTACTCACGTAGCTTCTTTCATTAGGAATAAAATTTTCTGATAAATCAATAATAAAAATGTTTCCCATATAACATGTAATTTTCTACCACACTCCCAGTGGGGCACCCTGTATGTAGCAGTCGTAGAAAAAGTATAGTGTGCTACACGTGCTGAAAAGACTTTTTACACTCATGAGACTTTATGACACTCGCTTACGGCTCGTGTCACCAAACTGTCTCATTCGTGTGAATTTTCAGCACTTGTTGCACAATATACTATTTCTATTTTGGTATCATAAAGAAGTCTTTTCGATACGCAAAGTAGTGTCGAAAAGAAGCTCTTTTCGACACTATTTTTGATGACTGGTTGCTATGATATTAACAAAATTGTGCAATGTCAAAGCTCACTAGCAAAAATTTCGACACCGTTTTGAATGGGATTCCTAATAATACAGACGTCAAAAGTGACAAGATGGCCGTCCAACTTTTGATCGCGACTTGAATAAATTAATGTTTTCCATTAAAAAACGTGCAAAATAGCATTCTTCGCCCAGTTTTGTTTGGTTTCAAATGGACGTTTTAAAGCCTGAATTTGTGCGACGCGACGCGACGTGTAGCTTTTTTGTATTTCGTGAGTGATTTCCTATAAATATTTTTTATAAACTTTATATCAAAGTAACGATGGTCTTGCGGTGTGAGGTATGCAAAATACAAGAGTCTAGCGACCCGACCAAATTTTCGATACCAAAGGCCACCTATACTACATAGGTGGCCTTGCGTGGAATGTATTCACAAAGAAGGATGATTCTTTGATAATGTATTCCCGGAAACACATGCAAGTTACTGTATATCCACTATAATACGGCTTTTGTTAAATATATCCTGGTTTTTAGTTAAATAAAGCAAAATATTTCGTAAAAAGTGCATCCAAAGTACGGGCACGTATTACAATAAGTAATATCACTTTTCGCATGACCCTCCGCTCGCTGCGCTCGCTACGGGGGCTCAAGAAAAGGAAACTAACCAGGTGCTAACCCAAACTAACCCAAGACATACCCAAAATCAAGAAAAAAATTGTTTAGAAACTTAATCTTAAAAAAAATAATAAGAAAAGCAACGGGGTTTGAACCCGAGCCGCCACCGACGATAGTTGCCGCTGCCGAGTTGAGACCTAACCATCCAGACATCTCGACCACCACGGCTTATGTTTAAAACCGATTGTATCGCGAAGACATAGCGCGAATGCAATCGCTCGAGTCAACGCTACCTACACTAGATGGCGCTAGAGTCGGTATCGAAAATTACATCGGGTCTCCAGACGCTTCTATGCAAAATCTCCAGCTATTACCATCCGAACCTGAGTTTCCACAAGTAAGTAAAAGTAAATGAAACACAGTAGTACAGTGGGCACCATTTTGTGATGTGATTAATTAATATTTTATAATACTTACCTAAGTATGTGATATTAATGGATAATCTGATATGTTTGCAGTCATTTATCAACCTCTATTAAATCATTTTTGAAGTGAATACTTCTTTGGTTTCATGGCAGTGGTTTTGCAAGGACACGGAAAAATTTCGTGACACAGCAAAATAACTATTTTGTGTTAACTAACCTTCAGAACCCATATCTAACCCAAACTAACTCAATCTAACCCACACACTATAAATAAAACATAAATATATTTTAAATAATGCACCCGAATAAATACCATCATTTCAAATTAAACGTATTTACTTTATTGAAATTATTATTATGATGGACTCACATTTTCAAAGTCTACGTCTATGAACTGTCCTTGCTTTCGTTCAGGCGGGGGCGGGCAATACTACATTTAGTAGTGGGGGACGAAGTTTGACAAAAGTTTGTACACGATACATAAAAATATAAGGAGGCGGGACAATCGTTTTGTTGATATTTTTGCAAGATTTCGGATTTTTATGAATGAGTTGTCGGGTCTCTTTAGGTTAAATGTTTTTGGTAAGCACTATACAGAGACATTTAAATAAACTGAACAAAATTTGAAATCTACGAAATTAATTTCTATTTTATAAATTGATATAATTGAATTCCATATCCTTTTAAAACACTTCTTGTATTTGACAGTACAAAATAGATCACAAACGTTTTTGACTCACCTGAACATATTTTGGTTGAAGGCGCTTTACTTAAACAAATATGTTTCCATGCAATCAAGCAAACGTTCTTTTAAATATTATGTGTATAATTATGAAAAGTGTGCATAATTATAAAAAATATAATTAATTCAATATTTTTCCATTTCTACCATGCTGATTTATTCAAAACAAACGCCGGCTGCCAATCGAGTTTTGATTTTTTACAGTTTACACTGCCTTTGTATCGACTTTAGGTGATTATAATTGCCAAAGTCTGTCTCTCTTGCCTCTACATGTTCATTTCTTTCAATTCGTGGCGAATAGTCGCGTATGCATAGTCGTTTACTGAAAATAAGATTAAATATAGTATGCAAATCAAAAGAAAAGTGCTTTTTACGTTAACAGATATGTTTGGTTTCTAATATATGGAATGCTAAAATGATTATGAAAACAGATAATTTCGTTACATTTCCAAGCTAATTATATTTTAATATATAGAATATTCTATCGTTATTAGAGCTAAGCCCAATCCAGAATGATAAAAATTAAGAAGGATTAAAATATTTATTTAAAGGCATGATAAGTTTCATGCAAACAAAAATTCATAATGAACAAAAAGTCTACTCTTTTTCCATATTTGCATTCTGTATTCAATCTTAATTCAGTTAAGCAATAACACCAAAAATTAGGTCAAAATATTTAGCAGCTGGTATGCTGGCGAACGCATACCTAAGGATTACGGGTGCGTCACTAGTCACCACCAAATTAAAGAAATGAAACCGTATTCATTGCAAAAGAGGTAGACCTAGGGTATTATAATCACTTAACAAAATCTGCTCTAATAAAATACAGTAAGATTTACTAACACACAAAACCTCAAATATACGTAGTCTTTGAAAAAAAAACGAAATTTAGTAAGCAAAGAGGAATATTTAACATTGAGAAATCAGTTTTTTCGATATAAAAAAAAGCGATTAAAAAAATGTAATTTAAAAAAGTTTAATTTTATTTTTGTGAAATATTGGTCTTTAGAATAGAATAGAATTGAAGAGAGTTGACGCTGGTACCCACATCTGCCACTGCAACCTATGCAAGTTTATTGTAGCGCTCCTTACCATACTTAGAGAACCTCATCCAGTCTGGTCTTCCTAATCAGATCCCACAAATGGAGTACCGGCTCCTCCATGTACCTTGCACGTCCTGGTTTGATCTCTCCTAGCCTTGCATACCTGAGCCTGCATGAAGCCACACACTCGCACCACACGTGCCTTGGAGTTTCCTCCTCCTCCTGACAGAACCTGCAACGGCTGATATCTGCTGAGCCGATCTTTTCCATACAGTGCTCAGTCAACTGACCCACTAATATTCTTATCGTTTTGCGACTCTCTTAAGTAAATCTCCTGTGAATTTTGAGGAGCTGTGTTTTATGAAGTGTTTGGCCTGTAGTTGCCCCGGTGTTTGTAACGACCAGTTTAGAGATTGATTTTCTATCCTGACTTTAACTCCTGTTTTAAAGACTATTCCTGCTATCTCGCAGTGGGGCTCAGGTCTCAACGCAACCTTACTTGCGCCCCGATACCTTGATGACCTTCATGTCCCGGAACCCAC
>JAEQML010074937.1:0-14084 GCA_016904865.1 Pissodes strobi | reverse complement strand
TCGAAATAATTTCTTAATAACTACAATAATGTCAGTCTCCTATAGCTATTTTGTCGTTACGTTCAAGAAATATGCTTATTAATTTCGTTTTTCAATAGGTGGAGGATATTCGTGAGATGATAGATAAGATCCAGGCAAATGTTGAAGAAGTGAAGAAAAAACATAGTGCCATTTTGTCAGCACCGCAAAGCGATGACAGTAAGTATTACATTAATGTTGAGTTTAGCTTTACCGCATCTGTACATGTACATATATCATAAGATAGAGTTTACTCTACAAGGAGTTATGCAGGGGGCAGATTTTGTGTGTTTCCCTTTATATTTGTTCCTTACGCTGTATTAGCACTATGGCTGAAAAATGAGTAATATTTAGCGAATTTTTCGCTTTGTTTTGAAAGCATTACTGAAAATATTGAAATTAAAAAAATGCGTTTATTTATTCTTGTATGTTAGAACTTGACAAATGTACTATATGACTTAAAACTCATTTAGGTAAATTTTAATATTTGCTTATTTCCGGGCTTATTGTTTCCCTTGAACGCTGTTTAAGTAATTACTTACGTAAGCAAGTATAAACTAAAAAGGTAAGTAAACAGTTTTAGGAGTTAATTCTGATATTATTTGAGCCTTTATTAAACATAATATTAGGAAATATACTAAAGTGGTGTTTCGGAAGTTGATGTTATCAATAAAATCATATGTTTTATTGTTGATTTCTATTTTATTCATAACAACAATTT
Organism: Pissodes strobi; assembly: GCA_016904865.1. Taxonomy (NCBI): domain Eukaryota; kingdom Metazoa; phylum Arthropoda; class Insecta; order Coleoptera; family Curculionidae; genus Pissodes; species Pissodes strobi. The sequence goes on along the minus strand of JAEQML010074937.1, from coordinate 13,345 downwards.
ATTTATCTCTTATCTTGCCTACCTTTATAAATATTTTTCAGCGCAAATAACCTCAATGTCTATTGTATTGATTAATTGAATAATATCTGTGTTTACAAGATAATCAAATATTTTCGGTATGCATCATTATTATAATTCTTTAAAGTTTGACTGTATGTATATTGGGCCTATTTTTAAAGCTTAGAAATAATTCATGACTTAATATTATTTACGTATTATTTTTGGGCTGTAGGTCTGCTTTAATCTCATAAATGTATTACTCACTTTATTTTGTTCATTCCAATTTATCAGTAGTTACTAAGGCCCTGTGTGAGCGTCTTAAATAGATTTCACATTGATCACAGGCTAGTAAGGACAGAGTGTAAATTTAACATCATAAACAACCGAAGGAAACTTCAAAACCCAACGCTACCCAACTGGAGGTGCTCTAAGACATAGAGAAAAATAATACCAAAAAGATCTGCAAGCGAGACTAATAGTAATGGAAACCTACACAAAATGGACATGGATAGAATCGCCCAAAACATCATAAAGGATGTATAAATATCAGCTGAAAAGATAAGCTCCCTTATAAAAAAAGTCACGGAGATTCGAAGCTCTCTGCCAACACCATTGACCTAATAACTCAGGGAAAAACAAGAGAAGACAAGACATCCGAGAACTTTATAGAATTGAACAAAACAAAGATATAGAAAATCACAATTCTAAGATCATAAAGGGAATCATCAGCTAAAATTGCAAAATGAAAATATTGAGCTTAAAACTGTCAACTGGAAAACAAAAATACGAAATCAAGCAATTGTAATAGTACACAAAAGGAACATTAGCTAAGTATTTTCCACGAATGTGTACTCCACTACAGTGAAACAAACTTTTAATAGGAAAAACATTCAAAATGTTGGATGAGGAACTAACAGGAATGATGAAACCAAGAGAAGAACAAATATTAGAGACCTCATAGCAGAGATAACAAAATTGAAGTAACGTCGAGAGCAAGACTACAAAGGCTGGGTATAACAGGGGCTATGAAAACATACCCCACAGCAGCTCTGGAAACTCTACTTGACCTCCCTCCGCTGCACATTAGCATAGAAAAGGAGGCCTGGACCAGTGCGTATAGAGTCACTCAGTCAGGAAACCTAACTGGTCACCTTAAAGTTCTGAAGGACATCCAGATAGAAGTGGCAATTAAAAACAGCAATACGGCAGGGGAAATACTAAAACAACTAGAGAGGGGATCACTTGTCTGGTAAACAGTTGGATCAAAGATTAAAGAAGGAGTGGGATCCGGAGTTTACGGATCTAGGTGTCGAATCTATGCACCTTTAGGAAACACTCCCACAATCTTTCAAGCAGAACTAAATGCTATCAATATAGCCATCTGCGAATGTGCCAAAAAAGACCGTAGAGGTGCAAAGATCTATATCCTATCCGATAGTCAAGCAGCCTTAAAAGCGCTAGCATCTGGCAGAGTCAACACCCGGCTAGTGTGGGATTGTCGGATGGCTGCAGATCAACTGGCAAACAGAAACAGACTCACCTGAATGTGGGTACCAGGGCACGAGAGGGTGGAAGGCAACGAAGCCGCTGACCAGCTCGCACGGAATGGTGCACAGCCTGAACCATAATGTTCCATGCATCACTCGAGGACACGTAATGAATGAACTCGGGAACTGGGGAAAAAGGCGGAAAGAGACACATTGGGCCAATGCATCTGGGCAGACACAGGTCAAGAGACTCATCTCTTACTCACCTAACTACACAAAAAAGCTTCTCAAGCTACAAAAAATGAGATAAAACTGGTTGTAGACCTTCTCACTGGACATGGCCTGGAGGTACCACCTCAAGAAAATGGGGAAAGCCACTGAGGAACAATGCAGATTCTGCCAAACTATAGCTGAAACGTCAGATCACTTACTCTGCGAATATCAGGCACTGACTCGCGAATGGTTGAGGCATCTCGAAAATGCCGTTGTAGCATCGGGGGATCTACAAAAGCTCAACTCTCGAAATATTCTCGAAGGAGATAGGCATTTTCGTGTAAAATATAAGGGTATATATGTCGTAGCCACATTGTAAAACCCGCCGTTTTATAAAATGTCTAAACATTTTACAAAAGGCGGCCAGATTGTCAAACTCTCGTTTAACATTCATTATTTTCCTACCTGGCTAGTCGAATTGTAAAATGCCTAGGCGTTTTATAAAACGACGGTCAACACGCGGCCAGATTATCAAATGTATAAGATTAACTTCGGCTTGACATTCTGGCAGGTGAGACGTTGTAGTCATTTTGTAAAATACAAGTTTTTTTTTAAAAGTTAGGGCAATCAAAATTTGTATTAATGTCTTTAAGTATGTTATATGGGCAAGCCTTGGGTTAGCTTTGGTTAGCACTTAGTTAGTTCCTGTTGATTGAGCCTTGCAAAGCCATAATAATACTAGGATCGCAAATGAACAAGTTGCGATCCGTCATCCGTCAGCCGGGCGGGATATTATTATGGCTTTGCATGGCCCTCCGCTCGCTTCGCTCGCTACGGGGGCTCAATCAACAAGAACTAACCAAGTGCTAACCAAAACTAACCCAAGGCTAACCCAAACTAACCCAAAATTAAGAAAAAAAGGTAAATAAAACCTGGAACTTAACTTGTGTTTTAGCCGCTCGTGATAATCTTAACATTTGACAATCTGGCCTCATTTTGAACGTCGTTTTACAAAATGCTTAGGCATTTGATAATCCGGCTAGCGAGACAGCAAAATAATGAAAGGTAAACGAAAATTTGACAATTTGGCCGCTATTTATAAAACGCCTAGGCAATTTATAAAACGACGGGTTTTGTAATCTGGCTACGACATATACAAAAGATCAATTGTGGTCGGCGTGGTAAAGGGCAAATCTTGCCGAACGACCCCTGCTCTACCTACCATGCCATACCAAGTAGCGTTGGGCAGGGCATGGGGCCAAACAAGCTGAAGATAGATGGACTAAAAAACTGGCAGAATGGAGACCAAAAATAACGAAAAGAAGGGTGGGAGAACAACCGAAATGATGGGTCGATGATATACGAACCATTGCTGGCAGGCAGTGGACGAGGACAGCAAAAACAGGAAAGACTGGAAGCAGATGGCAGATATGTACGTCCAGGAGTAGACAAATACGGGCTAAAAAAAGAAGAAGACTTACGCCCTTTATAATGTATTTTTAAATAAAAATTTGAGTGTTAAATTGTGTCCACCTTAACCCTGTTTTTACAAGGATTTTATAAGAGAAACTATATTTAAAAAGAGAAACTATATTGTTTACATACTTTCTAATGCTGCTGCGAGACTTCTTTTTGGCTATTATAAAAGATATAAGCGTATTAAGTAATTATTAGAATATAGAAGGGACCAACCTAATATCACCCACAGGTGGAATAAATGAGACATGTCTAATCAGTCAAATGAGAATCGTGATCATTGGTGGAAAATTAACAGAACGCCCTAATGTTTATTGGCCTATTTGGATTTCAATGAGAGTACTTCTCATTGGTCATCATCTTAATGGGTGAATTCAGAGGAGAATTATTGCGAGGTCATGATTGCCATTCTGTTGGCTTATCCAGATATTCTGTCTTCGTCCCATCTGACATTAATAAAAGCGGCTTTGTCGGAGGGATTAAGCTGGACCCGAGAACGCCTTAAGATAATTTTGAAGACTAATGACTGCAGATTGTGACGTTTCCTCAACAAAAACAAAAAGGCGAAAATATTAAATTTTTTTTATGAATTATGTTGTTCTAAATCTAGACAGATCCTTCCTTCAGCGGCAATGTCATGTTTTGCCCTTAATAAAAGATCTAATGATCGCTGAGATTTTTCGATAATCGCTGCTATTTTTCGAATCTTGGTTGATGAGTGATGTGGCCTAGGAGGAAAAAAAATGGAAAACGACGAATAAGTTTAGATTTCATATAGGGAAATACCCATAAAAGGAGGGTCAGAGTGCTTTAAGTGGAATTAATGCGCCCCTAAAGCTGCTAAAAATATAGTTATTTCAGATGTATATCCCATATCTTTATATCGCCATTATAAGGCCAGGATCTCGTCGGGTTAGTGACTACAGAGAATTGAAAATAAATATTGAAATAAATCACAATATTGTTATTCGAAGATAGTCTTATATAAAATATGTGACGCCATATGTTATATGCCAATTATACGTAATTGATTCTGGCCAATGCTAGAACCTTCTCCAAAAACTATTTCTTCTCATTCATTGGTCAGCTTTAGATAATGTTTGGCAGCCTCTGAAACTTTCATAAAATTTACCTCTTAAACAAGATCGTAGACGTGTCTTTATTGCTTCATCGAATAGTCTTAACTGCATCTTTCAACTTGCAAATGAAGACCATGTAAGTATTTATTAAAAATGGAAGGCTTTATCCCTGGCCTCATCTTTATAGGGGTTTGGTGACGCTATTGATCCTGTTACTGCCAGTATTAGACATAAGAATAAAACTTCTGTTTAGTACAGAGATTTTTTACACTATACTCAGAAGTTCCGATGTTAATTAAAAAGTCCTTTCTTCTAACCTGTTACTTCTGACAATATCGATGCTGCGAGTGATGATGATAATAATGATGCTGACCGATAATTCTTGAAGTGTGTAGATTTTATAGCTCGTTTATGTTTGTTTCTATTTTATAGTTTGTAGGTATCTCTTGTTTGATTGTTTCAAATTTCATAAAGTAAAAAATCAGTTCTAACCAGATCTTTTTTCGTTTTTACCTTATGTTTGTACATGACGTGCTATAAAATAAAATCATTTTTCAAAAGGTTATTTTCAAGTATGAAACATAGAGTTAGCTATAGAACATTTATCTTTTGCTACTTTACATTTTAAGTATTAAGGTATACTTCCCTATAAACCTATTTCACACCAAATGCATATAAATACCCAAAAAAACTGGCCAAATTAGTTAGATCCACTTAGTTTGTCGAAATTGTCCACTGTGGCCCGGAGTCTGATTTTTGCCGAAAATTTCATGAAAATCGCCTTCCACCCTGCCGATACGAGGTAAAAATCAGTGTGTTTTTTAAGATGCTGTCCATTTCTGTGATTACTGTATCATAGATAAACTACAGTGGCTAAGGCTGCAATGAATTAAAATATTACTAGACTTAATAATGTAAGTTCAATGTATGAACAAAGAAAATAGTATTTGAATCGAACTAAATGCTTAATTATCGCCTTGCGTTGCGAGCATGTATACTCATATTAGCATACCCACTAATATCGCTGCAATTTTTAATGAAATCATTTTTCTTGTAAAAATTACACAGCTGACATTGATGCATGAAGTTATAAATAAAATGCAGTAACTGTTAAGTAATAACAGATGACGGTGTATAATAGAGCTGCAAATTCGAATAATGTGCACGTTATTATTTACCTTTCATTTAAAAAGGTATAATGTTTTATAACATCAAAATGTACAAAAGAATAGTTTCATAGGTCACACTATATTTGTACTTATTAACATGGATTTAAGTTGTAACTTATAACAGTAATTATTCCTGAAATACTTAGAACTGTTTTAAAAACAATTTTATTGTTGTAATTAAGAAAGAGATGGCAAACAAGTATTTCTATATGGTTGTTAGTATCTCGTTATATTGGTAATGTCTTCAAGTGTTCACCCTCATTATAATGGCATTCACTTTGATTATTGCGATCCAAAATGGTTTTGTTTTTTCCATATTAGAACCATTTATATTTTAATTTCAAAGAAGGCTCTTGGGTGACTAGCCGAAGTGCCACAATAAATGAGAGGAAATGTGACATTGGTATTAATTTAATTTAAAGATTTATTACCAAAAAAAAAAATCTTTGCGCTACGACAAACATTTCCAAAGATATTCTTCATCGGACGAATCCAAAGAAGGAATCCGCAGCTGTGCGAAGTGGGAGAGATTCCACCGAACGAACTGTGATAGCATGATGATATCTAATCTCTTTTTGCTATGGAGATTTTTGTCGAGATGTCGATGCTTGACGCTATTTAATGACTTCGCATTGGTGGCCTATTGGGTGATTTTGCTTCACTTGGGGATCTAGAGCTGGTTTCATAATTTGAATTCAACTTTCTTTCACACAAGGGTAGACCTGTGCGAATGTCCTATTATGTTCAATACACGGGGACCAACAACACTTTCTTTGAGTACATTCCACCTACCTTTGAGTTTTATGACACAGCTTATACTCTACTTTAGTTCCATGGCATCTACTTAATTCGTTCACTAATAATGTCACAAAATTCTATTATATTATAAGGGTGATATTTATGTGATTTTAATATTCTCTGGATGGTTGTATGGCGAATACCTGAAACATCTAATAATATTCTAGTACTTAGAGTAGGTTTTTTAATTGTGGCAGTGGCACACACACTAAAGGGGAATCCTATGGCGCTCGACGAGCGGTGTGTGTGCGAAGATGTTGATTGACACGGTTCTTGAATAGTTGCAGGCTGTAATTAGGGGAAAACAGATGTCCTGGGAGTGAGTCCCACAGTGATGCAGTGCGCCAGAGAAAGGAGTTCTTGTAAAGCGATGTTCTAGGTGTTTCCATTCGTACGACGAACTGGTGCGCTCTTGCCGTCTGTCGTGACTGTCTGACAGGTGTCGCCAGGAGCGGGATGAGGCGGGCCAATTCCTGGAAATATCTGCCGTGAAAGTATTTATAAAACAGGATATCTGGGCCACATGTCTGCGGTGTTTCAGACTATCCAGGGTCCGAGTCCTGCCATAATGATGTCAGGGCCCACCGTATTGGCCCTCTTGGTAAACGTGGCGCCTTGGGTCTTTGCTGCATTGAACTGGACCAAATTTATGTCGCCCCAAGTTTTAACCTCGGTTTTAACTTTCTCCAGGTCTTGATTAATTGCTGTAATCTGCTCCTGTCTGCGGTGATAAGTCTCAGTCGCTGGTAAAGGTTTTTCTGAATTAAATTGGGAGACAAGGGTACTGTCATCTGCAAAACTGTAAACAGGATTTCACGGTCAGCAGGTCATTAATATAGATGAGGAACAGAGTTGGTGAAAGTATTGCGCTCTGGCACGCCCGCGTTAATGGTGAATGTGTCCGAGATGTGTCCATCAACTGCAACGTGCAGATATCGGTTCTTAAGGAAACTGGCAAGCCAGCTGCAGAGAAAGGCTGGCAGTCCGAAGGACGGCAGTTTGTTGAGCAGTCCGTCATGCCAAACTTTGTCGAATGCCTTCGAAATATCCAACGTAATCGCTCGAGACTCTCTGTAGTTCTCAATTGCCCCATGTATGAGTGACATAGACCAATATGTATCCTGCAAATCTCTCTTTGCGAAAGCCGTATTGATTATCGCTGATTATTCTGTTGTCGTCGAGGTATTTGAGTAGTTGCTGATTGACTACACGTTCCATGGCAATTGGGCGATAGTTTGAGGGCGTGGTTTTCTTGCCCTTTTTGGAATAGGTTGCACTCGAGCGACTTTCCAAGAGGATGGGTAAATCCCTTTTCTGTAAGACAAAGAAAAAAGCCTGGAAAAAACGGGTGTTAGTTCATTGGCCCAGTTCTTTAACACTATGGCAGGTATTCCGTCCGGTCCTGATGCCTTTTGCAGATTTGCAGAAGATTTTACGAATATCACGATAATCTTCCATTATAATGTGTCCCAAAACACCTATTTCAATTGCTTTAGTTCTTATTGTACTTATTTATCTTGAACAGCGTAAACCATTTTAAGACGACAGTATGTTTACAGAAGTAAGTGAAGCACTAAACTAGTTAAAATTGTTCATTAGGTAGTAATAATGGTTTGATTCGCATTTTTTGAGTTGTTTACTAAAACATTCTTTGTCAGTTTTATGACATCACTTTTAAACCTTAATTTCTCGAGAACTGCTCATCCAAAATTAAAAAATAAAATGGCACTGGAAAGGAAATTGAATGCTCTTTAAAATTATGTATAACATAATATCCCTTTCTATTTCAGGTTTTAGGGAAGAATCATCTGTTTCCTACATCATAATACAGAATAGTTTAGCGGAAAGGTTTCGTTGGGCATAGGTCAGCATCTTCGAGTTTTCAGGAGTAAGACGATTTCACATAGGAGAATGAACCTATTATGACCAATTTGAAAAGAGCCGTTTCAACTCATCTAAATCTCTTGATTGATCATCGATTAGCATTTTCCCTAACTCAAATTTGGTGCAAATAATTGGTAGCCGGTGAATAAATATATAACGCGTTTTTCAAATATGAAATTTATTCATCTAAACCTTCTGGTATACGCAATTTCAACTATCTGCAACTGAAGCCTGGGTAGTTTGCTTTGCAGTTTGCAATGAGTTAATAAGTTCGCAGACTGCATCAAATAATTTTACCCTCTTTTCAACTTGTTTCTATAAATTTTCGTCTAAAATGAGTTGCGTTGGATTTAAATGTTGATGTTCCTGCAGCAATTATGGCTTGCATTGACTTCAAATTATCCAAATAATTCACAAATAAGTGACGAAAAGAGCACCAACGTGCTTCTCCAGCAAGGTTTCCCCCTGGAAAAGATAAATTCACACCAGGCAATTCTAACTTTCCCTTGTTCTTTAGATGACATTTTATTGAAAAATCCTATATGTCGGCTAGGCAAATCCGTAGACGATTCTTCTTGAAGCAAATTATCTGATTTTGTTTTAGTAGATTTCGATTTCACTGTTATTTAAAAAAAAAACAGCTGTTTAATAGTATGATTTTAGTGTGTACTATGTATCTATATATCAATTAAAAAATATTTTATTAAGAAGAGTTTGTATGAAATTAAAAAAAGAACTGTTTTTGTCAAATCAAAAGCACTGATTTTTTACCTTCATATTTAATATAAATATTAGATATTACATAAATCCGCTATTTAGGCTATTTTACTCATACCATCAGAATCATTAATACTGGAAGCGCAATTTAAAAATTAATCCATGGTAAAACTGAAGCCAAAAGGTTTGTTGGTTATTGTTGCTATTTTTTTTTTCTGGTTGACATCATTTATTTCATAAAAACTTCCATTGGTTTGGACTTTGTCTTCTTTGTAGTCTTCGTAGTTTTGTCAGTGGAATATCATCTTCATCAGCGTCGGCACTCTCCGTGTCTGACTGGTTTTCACCACGTGTAAACACACAGTTATACACACTGTTAAAACCGAGCTTAAAAGCCATAGCTTTTCCGTATGTTGTGGTACCAGCTATTATTAGTATATTTTACGAAATTCACTCTTATTTTAAATTTCACTGCCACTATACTATAGTTTGTAAACCGAGCGTTGATCGTTACGTCATACCTTGTCTTTCTCTCTCACACCACCGTAAAACAGGGGTGACAGAAATTTGACGTCACGGACGTACGTTTAGCTGCGCATGCTAGGATATCAGATGAAATTAATGAAATTCCTCATCTGTCAGTGTCAAATATATATTTATTTATTTATTTTATTTCAAGTTCGTCCAACGTATTTTTCTGTTTTTATTTGTGATTTTTATCGCAGTTGAAAATGCCTGGACATCGATACACTGAAAATGGGCAAGTCCTCATTTTAAAACTAATAGACTATTTTAATCGCGAAAAAGCAGCAGGAAAAACGCTTTTACCCGTGAGTGCAGTATATACCTAATGTAAGTTGATACAAAAGTGCAGTTTTAACAATAAATAAAGAGTAGGATTATTTGTTGTAGAGAGTTTCTGATGAGTTCTTTAGGAATATCGTCAGCCACTGGGTAAAGAATGCATTGAAAGGCAGTCTAGAAACTTGTTGACTTTAAAACCAAGGCAAATGTTGCTATTATTTCCTATCATGGAGAGCCTCTTCACAAAGTTCATGGCCATATTATAAGGAGAGCATATATGCTATGTATGAGAAAGGTAATCTGCATTTAATTTTTCATTATTTTAAATAATTTATTAATTATTTCGGTTTTATTGTAGGCGAACATCTCACACTGCGTTCATTGCAAACGAATCTGATGAATATTGACATAGTGCAGATATCCACTGATCTGCTAATATAATCCTATTGAGATGGTATGGTCAGAACGTAAGCTTTACTACGAGGCTTGTATCAGTTCGATACATCCTGTCACAAGCGAAACTGTTTTAAATTTGTGGAATGAAGCACTTCAAAAGGTAAGAATCTAGTCCAACTTTTAGATACTGCTATTTTATAAGAGAATATGTTTCAGATTACACCAAAAAAATGGAGAAATTATGTTCATCACACAAATGCTATAATACAATTAACGAGGACTGGAAAAAGGAGAGATGCTTCGGATATATTACTGGTCATTATCGATCTCAATTCTTGTCACTCGGATGAAGATGATGTGTATTATTTTAGCGATGAGCAGGAAACAGTGTGCTCATAAGCACAGAAGATACTATGACCCTTAAATTACAACATCTCTTTCCATGGATTGTGTGATGTAGTTTTTTTTTATGAGTGAATTATTGTTTCTAATGATGAGTTGAATTATAGTTTTATTATCTTTTGTCTTGTCTGTCATTTGTGTTTGTATAAAGAAAAATATGATTTTAAATTGTTAAAGTAAACACATATATGCCAAACCTTTACTGTTGTTGTATATGAATCATGTTATAGCACACTTTAAGTTATATAAAATGTTTTGTTTTTCATTTCATAAACATTTGGGCATTCTTTGGAAATAAATTAGCATTGTTTTCGTTTTCTTTCATCCTTGAATGTTATTTTATGGTATCAATCTACTCTACTTTGTTTAAGTTACTTTAGTTAGTTTTGGTTATAACTGAAGTACAACAGACTCAAATACAATATTATGCTATACTGTCACCCATTTAATATATTTTATACGAGATGTCCTATGTTAAAAATAGCATAAATATTATTAAAAGTATGAACTAAGGCCGTAATGGTGATATTTACAGCTACATAATAAGCAAAACTTGTACAAAAATGAAATAAACTTTTACGAATCTAAGCGTTTGAACTATTGCAAAACACAAATAAGCAAAACTTACTTACCTACATATATAAAACTAAAGAAAAGCTACATGTTTGAGGTCTTTCAATTTTATTAACTACAGAACACTGCTATAATGTGAAATGATTAATTAAATGATAAGACAACAAAAACCGTAGCTAACCGAAGAATAAAATTGCATTTACAGTCAAATTTAAATGTATGCCAAAGTTTACTGCAATGGTAAATATCTCTTTACAGATGCTTACAAGTTCACAATCGTATGACAAATAAAAATTAATTGGTAAAGAAAAGGTCCAAATCACGTTTCAGTTGCATATCTGATATTAAAAATGTCTTTGTGATTTTTTATACACTATTCTCTCTGATGTTTCACAGTACATTGCTTTTGAATTGAATTGAATGTTTCTTCAATTAACCACATATCACATGCATAAAACTTTTCTCATAGCAAACATTCCACTTATTATTCGAAATTTCGCAGGTTTTAGATGTTTTCATTCGCACAAGATAACACGACCCCTGTATATCGAAGAATTTCTGCTTGAATTTTACTAGAACACTAGAATATTTCTGTTTGTATTGTGTTGTTAATTTAAGTTCCTATTGCAAACCTCACAAGACTTTTTTCTTCACCTAAAACAAAGTAGATTGCATAAAATTAAAATATTCATATTGGAGATCAAAATATTATCTTACCAGAGTGAAAAAAGACATGTTTATCGGTTAGTTTCTTTAAATTAAATCTATCAATCGCGAGTTCATGAGCATGACATGTTGTTTGTTATTGTTTTGGTTTTGAATTCAGCGTTCTATCTAACCTCACATTCGAGATCGACAATAGCCGTCTATTTTACCGACACGAAATGGATCATGCGCGAAGCGTAAGTTATGCTCCTCCCAAGACTCTTGTGAATCAATTCAGGACATGCTTCAAAACTGATCTGACGTCAGGATTTATGACGTAACGATCAACGCTCGGTTTACAGACTATACCACTTTGACGTAAAATAATCTACACATCTCGCTTCGAACATTGAGAATACCGCGAATGTCGGAGATGTCCCGAAATATCATTAATTAAACTTCAGGGAAGTCCCGCATTGCATGTGATTTACCTACCACAACTTCACGGTCGTTATGAGATCGGGCTGGCTGAAAAAGTTCAAATTGAACACATTGTACTGATTTACGAAATAAATTACGATTAGATACCTATTTCCATGTAATGAGATAACCTACAGATGAGTCAGTTCTACAAACTACGAATATTCTACATTTTCTACGTGCATGTAGAAAAATAATTCTCTATGCGTCTTTACCCAATCCTGTGTCTATAGGATATTAAACCAATACTAACTAGACACTTAAATTTACTTTTCTTGTAATATCGTATCTTCATAGACTAAATCAAAAATAATAAAAATTTAAATTTTCGCCTATAAAGACTTTTAAAACTATTTCACTGGTAATTCTGTTCAGTGTTCACAATCCTTTTGCCGGTAAAATATATACCATGCAAAAATCTTAGTTAAGCGTGAAATACTTATTTTAGTAACATCGTGTTTCATGCATATTTTTATAAATAGAGATTTCGTCACCTTTATATCATTGTCTTGTAATACTACGGGAGATGATTCCAGGAAAGGACATTGGCATTTATTTTTATTTCATAGTTACCAAACCCACATTTTACGGTTGGTTTGCTTTGTTTTATTCGTGTAATGCATTTGAAAGAAATTGCGAAATGACTTTTTTTAACGATTTAAATCAGTTGCATAGAAGATGACATTTAAAATGGCTGTGAAAATGAAATCTCCCATCATCTATCGAAATTGCTCGTCATTCGAAAATGTTTACACGGATATTAGCAATTATTCTGATAATTACATGCAATAAATTTAGCACGCTTTGGCTTCAATAATTGTTTTATTTTCTGTTTTGGAAACATCATCATTCATTGAAATTGCTAATAATATTGCAAATTTGTTATTTATACAGTTTTGTAAGTCAATAGACATTGATAGTGATATAATTATTTTTTAGGAATATAGATTAAATATTAGTAGAGTTGAAGCTTGACTACCTAATGAAGCTAAGGATATCTAATAAGAAGGAAAATAAAATATTTTAGCATACAGAATATCTATTAAATTTGTCATATCTGATACAATTTATTTACATTGTCAAGACTACTTGCCGAAGATTTTTTTTAGAAACTTTTTTAGTTTTCTTTTGACGAGACGGATGAAAATGATGCCTGAATAAATTTATGAACGTCTATATTTGTCAAGAAAAAGTATAAGCAATCTAAACACGCAAAAAAAAA
>JAEQML010074936.1:0-14085 GCA_016904865.1 Pissodes strobi | reverse complement strand
ATCAATTTCTTCGTCCATTGTCCTTTGTCCATATTATCCATCCATCTCTGCTGCCACTATTCCAATGTTCGTTCCCTAGCGATGTTTCTTATATCCGCAGATATGGGGCCCTCAAATTCCTCGTAGATATATCTCCTTTCATCCACAATTAGATCTATTGGCGGGCAACCAGCGATAACCTGCAGCGATAAGGTCGATACAGTCCTATAAGCGCTAGCCACTCTCAGTAGCGCTTTTCTCTGTACGCCTTCAACCATGTTTAGGTACTATTTAATAATCTCATCTAACTCAACCTAACCCAATCTAACCTAACCCATTAGTGCATAGAGTCCCCTTTAAGGGACGGTTACGTGTTTTTGATTTGTGTCGTTGCCGATATTACTCAGGTTGGATAGTACTTCTTAGTCGCTTTGAGACGATTCAGGCAATCGGTCGCCAGTGATATATGCTTGCTAGTGCTAATATTTCGGTTTGAATTGATTATGGACGAAAACGTTTATTCTACTAGGCATGGCGGGTAAGTACTAATTTTTTTTTGCGAGTATAAAACTTATCTCGTTTCCAATATTTATAGGTTTTGATTGTAAGTGGCAGATGTAACTGTTGACATTGGCTTTATTTATTTTGAATCCTTTTTTTCTATTGTAGACATTATTTTTGGGGTGTCCTTTATAGGGGACTCCATGCACAGAATACCCATCGCGAGTCTTTAGTAAAATATTCTGTTTATAGTGTCACTTCATCAGCTCCTAGAAATAATTGAAAACGATTCTGATGGAGATGAGCCATTGGATATTTACATACAGCCCCCAGGAGTGACCGAAGCGGACACGGATGAGGATAGCGACAACTCGGATGAAGAACATATAGGTGACATAAACCATCTTCCACGAGGATTTTTACGCCAAGGAGGCGAAATAAAACATGTAGTCGATGATGAATATGATGCATATAATTTGATTCCATTTGCACAACTATTTCCAAAACCTGGACCAAGCAATAAAAAAGGGAAAGTTACTCGTGCAAAAACGAATCACACCTGGTTACAAGAAATTCCTGACAACTACTTGAACATTTGTCGGAAAATAAAACCATGCTACGGGAACTATACGAGAAAATCGAACAAGACACTGTCCATTTCCTGAGAAGAATTATTGGAAATCGCAAGACTTACAAATTTGTGGCCAAAGACTATGCGCTGCTAGTCAATTGGAACGATAATAAAGTAGTTACTGTAGCCTCAAATTTTGAAAAAGATGAAATTATTGTTAATACCACAAGATGGTGTAGGAATTCCAAATCCAAGAAATGCGTTCCACGACCACAATTGATTGCCAGTTACAACCAAGGAATGGGAGGTTTTGACAAAATGGAAGGCCTCATAGCGCTGTACAGAAGCAGAATACGGCAAAGAAAATGGTATTGGCCAATTTTCGCCTATTTGCTAGATGCCACAATTTCGAACGCATGGTTACTTATGAAACGACTAAACCCTAATTATCCAAACTGTGCATCCTTATTGGGTTTTCGTCGTTATGTTGTTGTTGATTTTTTGAACACATATAGAAAAATGCCGTCAAGAGGAAGGACATCATTCCCTTCTATGAATCCTTCTCAATTTGACAATGTGAGACATGTTATTAAATATAATGAATCTGACAGGAGATGTCAAGTGTGTAAAAAAAGAGTAACTTATTTGTAAAAAGTGCGATTGTGGACTGCATCCTAAGCTATATTTCGAACCATTTCCTACAAATGGATGGGGGTGGGTTTGTGTTATAAATAAAGAACATTTTTATGACAAATTTTATATGAAAAATCTGTATTCTTATACTAAAATGTATACAAAATAAAGTCTAAATTAATTTTTTAATGGTGTACACCGGCGGTATTTTATGCATAGCCTTAAAGGGACGGGTAGTACTGAAATATCTATAAAAGTTAGGAAAAAATGTTACTTAAAAATGTTACTTCTTTTCTTAAAATAAAACGATCTATAGTGAAAAAATTAGCAAAATCGTTATTTTTTAATGCACTAATGGGCTAAACTAACCAAAATCATCAAATATGGCTAAAACGTATCGAAACAGATTAAAAATATTATAGTGAGTTAAAAATAACACAAATTAACCGAATTTTGGCGACTAACCAAAATTAACCAAAAAACATTAAAATTGGTTATAACATATCGGGAAGTTGATTGAATGACTAACGTAAACCAATCAAAGGTAACTAAAAGCACCAAAATGAGCTAAAATGTATCGAAATAGGTTACACAAATTAAAGTAAGTTAAAACTAACCAAAACGAATTGAATTTTGGCGACTAACGAAAACTAACCAGATATTTTATATTTCGACTATAACGTATCGGAGCCAATTCAGATGAATACCTTGGTTTCTTGACAGTGAGTTACCAAGGTCGCATCATGACACGGAAAATTTTAGTGAACGTCACGACACGGATGCATAACTGATTATAACGTATCGGAACCGGCTCAAGTAAGTAAAATAAATTGAGACTAAGTGAAAATAACCGAAAGTTGATTGGACGACTACCCAAAACTAGCGAATTTTATTAAACTTGATTATAAGGTAGCGGAACCGACTCAAATGTCTAAAATAGGTTGAGACAAAGTGAAACTAACCACAGATCTAGGAAGGGGAAACTAACCGCAAGTTGATAAGGCGACTAACCAAAATTAAACAAACGTATTAAAATTGATTAGGTATAACGTATCAGAACCAGCTCAAATAAGTGAAATAAATTGAGACTAAGTGAAACTAACCAAAAGTTGATTAGACGACTAACCCAAACTAACCAAATCTATTAAAATTGATTATAACGTATCGAAACCGACTGAAATGACTAAAATAAGTAGAGACTAAGTGAAACTAACCGGATGTTGATTAGACGACTAGCCAAAGGAACCAAATTTATTAAACTTAATTATAAAGTGTCGGAACTAACTCAAATGACTAAAATAAGTTGAGACTAAGTGAAACTCACCGAAAGCTGATTAAACGACTAACCAAAACTAACCAAATCTATTAAAATTGTTTATAATGTGTCAGAACCAGCTCCAATAAGTAGAATAAGTTGGGACTAAGAGAAACTAACCTAAAGTTGATTAGACGACTAGCCAAAATTAACCAAATCTATTAAAATTGATTTTAACATATCCGAACCGATTCAAATAACTAAAATAAGTTGAGACTAGGTGCAACTAAATGAAAGTCGATTCGACGACTAACCAAAAATAATCTAATCCATTAAAATTGATTTTAACGAATCGTAACCGGTCCAAATGACTAAGATAAGTTGATACTAAGTGAAATGAAGCAAAAGTTGATTAGACGACTAACCAAATTTAATAAAATTGATTATAACCTATCGGAACCGAAACAAATGACTAAAATAAGTTAAGACTAAGGGAAACTAACCGAAAGTTGATTCGACGATTAACCAAAAATAATATAATCTATGAAAATTGACTATAACGTATCGTAACCAGTTCAAATGGCTAAAATAAGCTGATACTAAGTGAAATTAGCCGAAAGTTGATTAGACGACTAACCAAACTAACCAATTCGATTAAAATTGATAATAACCGATCTGAACCGACTCAAATGAATGAAAATAAAATAATTTGAGACTAAGTGAAACTAACCGAAAGTTTATTGAACGACTAACCCAAACTAACCAAATCAATTAAAATTAATTAAAACCTATCGGAACCGGTTCATATGTAAAATAAGGGAAACTATCAGAAAGTTGATTGGACGGCTAACCAAAAGTAACCAAATCGATTAAAACTGATTATAACGTAACGGAACCGTCTCAAATAAGTAAAAGTTGCGACTAAGAGAAACTAACCGAAAATTGATTAGACGACTAACCAACCCAACTAACCCAAACTAACCAAATCTATTAAAATTGATTTTAACGTATTGGAACCGACTCAAGTGACTTAAATAAGTTTATACTAAGTGAAACTAGCAGCGTTAGATCGGGGATTGACAAACGAACTGAATGCAATTTTTACAACCACCACTCTGTTACAAATAGTAAAAATGAACGAAACTTGGGGTAATATGTATTTATGTGGTATATTTTGTTATAAATAGTAAAAACGAACGAAACTTGGGGTAATATGTATTTATGTAATATATTTTGGTAAACTAAATGGCGTAATCTGCTAAGTCATTTTTTACGTTAGATTGTGTTAAGGGTGAATAAGGGTAACTTTTAGTTTCTCACGACAGACTAGCCGTGCTTCATATCGTTAGATCGAGGAATGTGAGACGAATCGAATGCAAATGGTCCTTTGCTTTTCACAACCACACTTATAACGTTTTAAATTGTAAAAAATAACGAGGCTTGAAGTAATATACGTTTATTTGGTATATTTTGGTAAACTAAACTTACGTAGTCTAACCTGATCTCACCCAAACTTCGATCAACTATATATTTCCACACAATTATGAGTTTTCTCAGATCTCAAATGTAACAAGCGTGGCATTCTGCTTCGGCATTTTCAATGCCTCCTCCGGTTGCATCTTTGTGAAGGACTGTGATTTTCTTAATGTTTCTTAACATTCGGCTTTAAATATATTCCAATTCATTATTGTGATCGATTACAACCATCTCTGCTGTATCAATAAGTTTTTCTTGGATACAATAAAATATATTTTGGTTAATTTGGTATCGTTTATTATTAAATAACAATTCATAAGGATCTAGCATTTACTGATACATTTATTTAAGTTGTTACTGTCACAATCAAAAAGTTGTATATGATCCATTGAATTCCATTTTCAAATTTTGTTATGAAATCCGACATGATACAATTAATAAAATAATAAACAAATTATGGTTAAGTTACCACATCAAACCGTCATAAAACTAAAGGCCCATTTATACAATAGATGAAGCCACGGTCTGATCACGGTCCGGTCACAGTCCGATCGAAATACTCTTGGAAAGAAATACCGCGGTCACCTGATTGGCTCGTGATCTGACCTTGCCGTACAATGTGAATCGTGTAATTTATTATTTATTACACAAGCCATAATATTTGATCTGACTGCGACCGGACGCGTAAAGCCATTGTCCAGTACAGTACAGCACATTCTCTCACTCACGTGTGTTGAAACACACTGGCATTTGTCAAATGCATGTTTGCTATATTAGCGGCTAGGTCGCGCCGGTCTAAAATCGTTCCCTCTCTCTCTTACGACTCTAACGCCATCTAGTGTATGTGGCGATGACTCGAGCGATTGTATTAGCACTATGTCTTCGTGATACAATCAATTTGCGGTATAAGCCGTGGTGGTCTAGATGTTTAGATGGTTGGGTCTTAATTCTGTGGCTATCGGCGGCGGCTCGGGTTCAAACCCCGTTGCCTTTTTTATTTTTTTTTACGATTAAGTTTCTAAATAGTTTTTTTTTCTTGAATTTGAGTATGTCTTGGGTTAGTTATGGTTAGCAAACTGTTTTTTTCTTGATTTTGGGTATGTCTTGGGTTACGTTTGGGTTAGCCCCTGGTTAGTTTCCTTTTCTTGAACCCCCATAGCGAGCGGCAGCGAACAGAGGGCCATACGAAAAGTGAAATATTACTTATTGTAATACGTGCCCGTACTTTGGATGCACTTTTTACGAAATATACAGCAGCTTGCATGTGTCCTCGAATACAAACACAATCGTGTCGGGAACCATTTTAGACCGTCGCGACCTAGCGACTAGTGTTTGCTATACCGTAGACAAACCCCCTCACGATTCAGCACGGCGACGCGACGCAGTATCAGGCACGTCTCTATGTTCTAGCAAAACTTCTACAACGTCTCGGTGGTGTAGTAGGCAGAGTGCTTGCCTGTCATTCTTGCGCTGCGGGTTCGATTCCCTTCGGTCGCGACAGATGTTTTGTTAATTGTTTTTTTATTAATTTACCTTTTCTTCTTCTTCATTTTAGGTTAGTTTGGGTTAGCTGTGGTTAGTTTTGGTTAGCCCCCGTATCCAGCGAAGCGAGTGAAGAGCCATGCAAAGCCATAATAATACCAATTATTCGTTTCGTAGCATAACAACGTCATGCTGAATGGTGCGGGGGGTTTGTCTACGATATAGCAAACATGCATATGACATATCCAGTGACACGGCAGTGAGAAAATGTGCTATGCTGTACTGGGCAATATATTTGCGCCGACCGGACCGTGATCAGAGCCTGGCTTTAAAGATCCCTAAAATGTTGCAAAGTTGCCCGTGTTTTTCACCACTTAGTTAAGAATTTTTGAGACATTTTTAGTCCTAAAGCCGAAACTCATTTTGTTAACATTGTATATCAATATTTTATCACTTAAAGTAATCTGCAATTATTTTTGTGGGTTTCCTAATACGTTCCTGTTAACTGCAATTTATTATAAACATTGAACTTAAATACCAAATTTTCGAATTTGTTTAACTAATAATACGTATCTAATTTACAGTATAATAAAAATACATAAATTGATAATAAAATAAATAATTTAAAACTAAAATACTAATTTAAATCTGAGAAATTAATTACTAGCATCCACAAAAATTATAACTGCTATAAAATAAAACTCATAAATCTCTTGTAAACTACTTAGATGATTAAAGGTTAAGAATAACTCAAGGGTTTAACTCCTTTCATGAAAGAGTAATTCAAAGGACAATCAAAATAAATATCGAAAGGAAATTCAATCCCTAAATGTAAACGGCTTTAGTGATACATTTTTTATTCCTAAATTTTTCCTTCTAGTACGGTAGATTTATATATTTCTATTAAGCTGTAAATTAGACAGGTATTATTAGTACGAGTAGACAGGACCGTATAAAAAATCCATAAAATAATTGAAGAAAACTAATCCTAACTGACATTGGTACACAATTTTAGCAAAATATCTTTCGGTTTTAGGATTAAAAATGTTTAATAATGACGCTAAAAACAGGCTGGATTCGTATTTAAAAGAACTAACATGCGTCGGTGCCTAAAAAACGAAATATCGCGTTTAAAAAGAATTTTTTTTCACCGAGTGAGCAGGTTCGGAAAATTCGAGTTATTATGTGCCGTATTTAGTTACATTACCGTTCTTTAGGATTTTTAGTAGATCCAGACCGCCGCCGTATTCACTAATATTAAACTTATAGCATTAAGTTTTTCAGCCCGCTTACCTGTAAAATAAATTTAAAGACTAACAAAAATTTGAAGCTCCACTAGTAATAAGTAATCCTAAATCACTGTCATATTTGAAAGTCATAAATTACTCTTTCATGAATGGAGTTAAACCCTTCAACTATTATTTTTAATCATCTAAGTTGTTTAAAAGAGTTTTATAAACTTTATATTTTATAGCACCTCATAAGAAAAATTTCGGCTGCTGCTAAGTTCGGAGGCCTTGCTGGCAATTTATTTGAACAGCTATAATTCTTGTAGATGCTAGTAATTAATTTCTCAGTTTTAAGTTTTTAGTTCTAGTATTTCAGTTTCTATTTATTTCTTTCTTTATTATATTTATGTATTCCTATTACACTGTAAATTAGACACGTATTATTAGTTAAATAAATGTAACAATTAGTATTTAAATTCAATGTTTATGATAAATTTTAGTTAACAGGAATGTATTAAGAAATCCATAAAAATTATTGAGGACGACTTAAGTAATAAAATATTGATATATAATTTTAAGAAAATGTGTTTCGGTTTTTGGACTAAAAATGCCTCAAAATGACATAAAAAAACAAATAATAGTTTCGTATTTAAAAAGATGAACATGACGTCAGTACAGGAAATACAAAACGTCACATTTAAAAAAACCAATACGACGTCCTAAAATATTCAAAAAAGTGCCTGGTGTCTCCTTTTTTGAAAATCTTTGATTAAACGAATCTAAACTTAGGTTTAATTGTAACCTTAGTGAATATTTATAAACCACGAATTAAATTTAAATTACCTGTAAGTTGTAGGTAAATATTCAAAATTAAGCGAAAATAGTTATTTTCGTTACAAGTACCCAAAATTAAGTTTTCAGGACGAATCATTTCTGTTTCAGATGAGTCCTGAAAAACTTTATTTATGTACGTGTGACAAACACTATTTTTTGTTATACGCTCCCAAAGTTTTGTTATACGCTTTTCGCAATTCTTCAGAACGCGTAAATTTGCAAGTTTACTATAATTTTTGAAATCATAATGTTCGACAAAGTTAGCTTAGAAATTGATGCCGTAGCAACTATTTGATAATTTTGTCATGTCATTCGAAATTTGACATTTACACATATTCAGGAATTTTGGAATAGTCCGTAAAGGTTGCCATGACGACTTTTAGGGACTAGGCCCAAAAAGAAGTATTTTACGGACTTAAATGAGCCCGTAAAATAGCTATTTTGGGGAGCTTATGACAAAATAGTATATTGTGTAACTAGGAGGAAAAGCAAAACATTCCTGGACGACTGTGGTAGTTGCTGGACGAGGCGCAGCTGAGGCCAGCAACACAGGAGTCCAGGAATGTGCTTTTCCTGCGAGTTGCACATTCTATTTTTTATCCGATCGAAATTAATTAGGATACGTACTTATATAAATAGAGCCAAATATTACTGTAAATAAAAACGTGTTTTAAATTTAAACTCAACATAATATCAAGTTCTGAATCGAGCGAGCTTGAAGTTTATTACGTAGCTACGGAAACTACAGCTAAATGTTACTTCTGATAGACGTCAGATCTGACAAATAAGGCATTTGAATATGACAGAAATGTTACATTCCCGGCTTAGGACGGGAATGTTATATTCCCGGACTGTTATTTTCTATTCTTGTACAATTATTGCATGTTGCCAATCAACGAATACAATACACTGGAATCATGACTTTTGCGATGAGAAAACACATCGGAAAGGTGTCGTTTTTCGTCCGATCGGATAAAAATATATATAATCTGACCGAAGACATGAAACCTCTAAAATGAAAATGTCTCATGGAAACTTATTTTTATACTTAAATGTGAACATATGATGAAAATTTCATCAAAGTTTTTCAATATGGTGTCAGATGACCAGTCCTCTTTAAAGGATAATTTCAATAGTCAAATAATTATATAATATCGTAGCAACGACTATTAGCAAAGAAAATTCTACTTCAGTTTGTTTAAGCTTAAATTAATCTGCATCAGAAATAAGCAAATATTTGCTTATCTTTTTTTTTATGGCAGTGGCACACACACTAAAGGGAGGCCCTATGGCGCTCGACAAGCGGTGTGTGTGCGAAGATGTTGATTGACACGGCTCTTGAATATTTGTAAGTTGTAATTAGTGGGAAACAGATGTCCTGGAAGTGAGTTCCACAGCGATGCAGTGCGCCAAACAAAGGAGTTCTGATTTATTGTATATTTCACGGAATATCGGTATAGCCTTGTAGTCTATGTAGCCTTACATTCCTCCTTCATTATTGACCTATTTTTAATTAAAGTGTTCTTTTAAATACATACCAGCATCTTTTAGAAAGGTTAGTATACAAAATCACGCAGCACTCTAATAAAAAGTGTATATCACGTACACATAAATTATGCTATCGTTTTCTCTTATAATAGCAAATCCTCCGTGGGCAATTTGCCATTTAAACCTAAACAAACTGACGTCATTTAAAAGCAAACAATATGTAATTGAATTACAGAATACATTAACTTCACGAATTCTCCTATTCTAGATATTGGCATCGCTCCAACAGGCACGACGCGATGGTCCGCATGAATGATTTACAACCTGACGCAAACTCAAACTAAACTGAAAGATCTCATACCAGGTTAAGGTAATAGTGAATTGAAATTTCACTTCTATTGTTTACCGGAAGTCAGTGATTTATTTATGTTTTTTGTTTGATAAATATGATAAATTATTTTTTTAAAAACCTCAAATGCGGCATTTTAAAGCATTGTAAATATACTTGGAATATAAAGGTGGTTTGTTAGATGCTGAGTCCAACTTTTAGCTGGTATTTTAATAACCCCTAGCTGTTTAACAAAGTGTATAAATTAATAGCTTTTTATTATTTTAAAATATGTTTTTATTCAACTAGGTACATTAAATTAATTGCTGATTTAAAATTGTACAGAATTTTAAAGCGTTAAATAAAAATTCGAAACATGCAAAAATTTATTGAACTCCCCACTTAAGAATCCTGTCGATGGCAAGAGACTTTGTTTTAAGGTTTGTTTGTTTGTTTGTTTTTGTAAATTTTGGTTAGTGTTTGGTTGCGCCCCGGAGCGGCCAAAGCGAGCGGAGGGCCAAGCGTGAAGTTAAGATTGACTTCGAAATTCGTTCGGGCCGACACGGAATCATTTGTTTTGCGAGCTTTAGGTGCTAGAAATCTGAAAGCAGTAATATTAGTTTTGTCACGTGGGAGACCCGGGTTCGATTCCCAGCCGGAGAGCCACGAAAGTCGTAGTTATTATAGTTCTACAATAACGACCGTGAAAGTGCTACTGCATTCTCTTCCTCTCATCACTCTCACTTAACTGAATTATTTACATCTAGGAATAGATCGGTTAGTGGCAGTACTTTTCCTATAAATATAAAATTCTAGTAAGCTATTATCGTTCCTAATCATTAAAGTATCCAAAAATGGTAGTTGGCCATTGTTCTCGACTTCATTGCACGCATATGAAAGTATGGAAATTATTAAATGTAAGAATAGTTTAAATAGAGATAGAGGGCCGATTCCGTATAGTCCATTGTATGGGTTGATGGGGTGTGGCTAGTGGAATTTCAGGATTTGTTCCTCTTGGTTCTGCTTAATTAAGCAAACAGTTATTATAAAAGAGAGTTAGGTAGATTTTAAGTTTAGTTTAAATCATCTCCTAACATGTAAATTTCGGTTTCAGTATTGTGGATAAAACTCTGTTTTAGTGCATTTTGCCGAAGGTTCCAAAACCCAACATAGTCCTATTAAGTAGATTAGTCCTAGAAAGGCTTTCAACTCGGCTAGGCCCAAATCGTCAACAAAAGACACGTGGTTTCCTTGATAGTTTGGGTTAGTTGGGATGAGAGTTCGATTATTTTTGCGTTAGTATGTTTCAATATAATGATTAAAATATCCTCTGCGAAAACTAGTTGCCAAGTTTCGTAAGGCGTAGACGGAGTCCTTATTTGAGCAGGCATTTTGAGTCCTGGTCACTAGATTGTGGTCTCGCTTCCGTGCATATTTTTTGTTGCTTTTTTATTTATACCGGATTTTAGCATAATAATAGTTTCCGGTTCGGCTTACCTCATCAGAATCGCTAGCACTTTTGTACACCATTTCCTCCTGGATCTCCAATGCCACTTTCGACTTTGCATCATGTAGACTATGTTCACTTTCATTGTTTACAAGCTCCTTAGAATTTAACCAAAGTCACTTAGATAGTTCTTTTTCTGTTAAATATTTATGCGCCATCACCACTATAAAAAAACGTAACTGCTATACTGAGATCTCTCGTGACCCCACACGTAAAAATTCGATAGCTATAGATGTTGCTCGATCGTGCTTTTAGCGACAACTAAATCAACGTAAGGCATGCGGCTACTGAGGTGCTCGCTGCTCTCTTGCCAAGTACTTAGAAATTACAGCCGATATTCGAGGTCAGGGGTCATCAGAGACCCCACTACATCTGTTAAGGGTTAAATAAAACCTCAAAAATATTAATTCTTAGCTGTTCACTTGTTCATTTGAAATTAACGTTCGAGTTGGGTCGAGCCAACCATTTCTTTGAGGAACGTAGAATATTCTACAGGGTGAGTTTTTTAAAGTGTTACAATGCTATACCGGGAAAACGGATTGGAAAATTTTCATCAAATTTTGATGACGTCATAGTGATGTAGGGGGACATATTTTACCATATTTTTTTACATTTTTCCCCTTTCATGATTTTGAGGGGTGGGGGGTAACTTTGACATTTCAAATGGGATGATGTATTTTTGTTTCCAAAATTCGAATCTACATAAAAATCTACCATGCATTTTATTTAAAATTGTTTCTATATTTACGGAGCTATTAGAAATTTAAGATATAAGAATAAAAAATCACTTACAACTTAACCACAGTTTTTTCAACGTCTATTATGTTTGAGAAGATGTTATGCCTTCCTTGAACTTCTAAACACTTTCGCACTCTTCGCTTGAATGAATTTCGCACCCGTTCTAACATTTCTGGTGTCACTAATAAGCAGGCAGAAAATTGTTTCCCTTTTTACGAAATTATGATGAACCAAAATTTGTTTGAATAAGAAAAAAATCTTATCAATTAAGATCGCCCCTTCCTTCATAACGCGTTTCCATAGAAACTCTATTTTTTACATGACATTTAAGAATTTTGACGTTGTATTAATAATTTATGTTTATTGCTTAAAACATGGAAGCGAATTTTAATGTTCAAGTGGATATGTTGTTCATTTTGGGAGAGTGCAGAAAAAATTACAGACAAGCTGCACTAGTGTGGGCAGAGAGGTTTGCTAATAATCCGAAGTCTCACATGGCCTTCAAAAGGCTGGAAACCAGAAGTCGTACTACTGGCAATTTGAAGGCGAAACCACGTGTTCGAAGAAGAACCCAAACGAACGAAGACAGGGCAGTAGGTGTTTTAGGAGTGGTAGCTATTGACCCTCATGTACATTCCAGGCGGCTTGCTTTCGATGCTGAAATGTGTCAAAAATCAGTTATGACCATATTGCACTTGTACAAGTTTCATCCATATCACATTACGCTTCACCAAGAGCTGTACGGGTAAGACTTTGAACATCGCGTCATCTTTTGTCGTTGGGTAACAAGACAAATGCAAGGAAATAACAGGTACTTGAAGAATATTATTTTTTCAGATGAAGCCAGTTTTCATAATTGTGGGCAGGTAACATTGAGCTATTTCTCGTTAGCACAGGTTTAATTTTTAATTTTTGTTTGGTTCCTTCTCTAAAGGCAAACAAGCACAATATGCACTATTGGGCGCAGGAAAATCCACACTGGATGCGAACTCGACCAAATCAACATCCCTGGTCAGTTAATATGTGGTGTGGAATTATTGGGGATAGAATTATTGGTCCGCATTTTTTTGAAGGATATTTAAATAGAGAAATGCACACACATTTTTTAAGAAACCAATTACGCCAATTATTGAACCCGATGGACATAAATCTTGACACAATTATTTGAAAACAGGTGGATTAGTCGATCCGGCTCGATCAACTGGCCTGCTCGGTCCCCAGATTTAACACCCCTTGATTTCTTTTTGTGGGGTTTTATAAAAGAAAAAGTAATGGCAATCGCACCTACAACTTTAGATGACATGAAACACCCAATTCGTTCTGCCTGCTTATTAGTGACACCTGAAATGTTAGAACAGGTGCGAAATTCATTCAAGCGAAGAGTGCGAAAGTGTTTAGAAGTTCAAGGAAGGCATTTTGAACATCTTCTCAAACATAATAGACGTTGAAAAAGCTGTGGTTAAGTTGTAAGTGTTTTTTTATTATAATATCTTAAATTTCTAATAGCTCCGTAAACCTGGAAACAATTTTAAATAAAATGCACATACTTACGTAGTTTTTATGTAGATTCGAATTTTGGAAACAAAAATACATCATTCCATTTAAAATGCCAAAGTTACCCCCCACCCCTCAAAACCAAAGGGGAAAAGTGTAAAAAATATGGTGAAATATGTCCCCCTACATCACTATGACGTCATCAAAATTTCATGAAAATTTTCCAAACCGTTTTCTCGGTATAGCATTGTAACACTTTAAAAAACTCACCCTGTAGAGTTTGGTGATCGCGTATCACTTTCGCGCTGACTTTGGGTGTTCTCGGTAAGTAGATCTGGGCGCCTTATTGATACAGCTTCCTCGTTGTTCCCGGCAAATGTCTCCCTGATAGCTTCATTGGCCTTCGTACATTTTTCGATTTTTCTCTCTAGTGAAAGCAACGTCTTTCTACTTGGCTTATGCTGTTAATGAAGATCGAGCAGCCTTTTCATATCGGTGATGTCTTTGAGTAATTTTATTTTGCGCTGTGCCATTTGGGTTACGTCGGTCGCCGCCGCCGCCGCGCGCCGT
>MU195966.1:0-12118 GCA_016904865.1 Pissodes strobi | reverse complement strand
CCTGGGAAAAGGATGGAAAAAACAATACAGAAGCCACAAACAGGAGCCAGTAAGCACTTTTGTGATCCGAACAAGGCGACCTTCATTTCGAAGGCATCAACCAAGAAAGGACACGGAGGCAAACTATAGCCACCTGCCGTGACATTCCGAAGCCCAAGGAAAGTAAAATACTAAAAAGGAAATGGGTATTGCGGCATATATTAAAAAAAGAAGAATCTTATGGGTTGGACCGCAGAGTATGAGCATAAGCAGAAAATGGATAGATCATGGTAACCCGGCGACACGTGTTTCTGCTGATTGGCTTCGTCAGGCAAGATGAATATGCATGTATACATATACACATCCACACACACACACACACTTAACGGGTGTAACCTAGGAAAAGGATGAAAAAACAATACAGAAGCCACAAACAGGAGCCAGTAGTTCTGCTGTCTGAGAAAATGTAAATGTTCTTCCCGCTCTTAACAGGTTCTCGTACCCACATTTGAGGATCGCATACATTTCGGCCTTGAATACGGTTGCATAAGTCCAAAGGCCGACCTGTACAATTGAACGAATAAAAAAAATAGCCATGAATAGATGAATATACCTGAACTATCTAATAAGGCAGAGGAATATTTGCAGCTTTTACACCTTTTCTTAAGCAATAAAACACATCGGAGGTTCATCATCATCACATCCATCCGGATCTTATTGACTGCCGCTCGAAATAGTTGATTGTTGCTGCAGCCAAGCCAGGAAACACGGCGCCTTCCAATACTCCTCTTTCCGTTGATCTTGCCCTGGATTATGAACTGCAGAAGTATGTATTTGTGGCCTCTTATCACGTGCCCCAGATATTGGAGTTTTGTCTTTTTTATGGAGTCAAAGATTTCGCATTCTTTTTGCATTCTTGCTAGGACCTCGATGTTCGTGATTTTTTCTGCCAATCCGCCACATTCTGCGATAGCACCACATTTCGAATGCTTCCAGTTTGTCCATATGATTTTTCTTGACGGTCCATGATTCCATCCCATACAGGAGTGTAGAGAACACGTAACAACGCAGCATTCTCATTCTGAGTTTTATATTTATGTCTCGACTTGTGAATATTTTTTTCATTTTAATGAATGTCGATCTGGCCATCTCTATCCTTGTTCGTATCTCTCCTGTTTGTTCAATCCATGTTCCTAGATACCTATATCTCTGTACCTCTTCTATGACTGTACCTGCTACCGTCAAGTTTGTTTGATTTTGTATCTGCGGGGATTTCGTGACTATCATCAGTTTAGTTTTATTAAGGTTTAACTTTAAGCCATATTCAGCACACCGGTCTTCTAGTTTTTCCATCAAATGTTGCATGTATTTCATCTTACTCGTTAATAAAACAGTGTCATCGGCGTACCTTATATATTATGTCTTCCCCATTTATACCCAGTCCCGCTGTTTCTTCATCTAAGACTTCGTTGAAGATAGATTCACTGTAAAGATTGAAAAGGAGTGGCGACAAAATACATCCTTGTCTTACACCGCGACGGATCTACATTTCCTCTGTAAGATGATTCTCGATCCTTGCGTTAGCCTTCTGGCCCCAGTAAAGGTTACTAATTTTTGTTATGTCTTCTGAGTCAATGCCCTTGCTAATAAGTAAATGAAGAAGTTTATCATGTTTAACCTTATAAAAAGCCTTTTCGAAATCTATGAAGCATGCAAAGACTTCATGATTCATATCTAGACATCGCTGGAAGAGCACGTTAATCCCGAAGAGTGCTTCTCTTGTTCCGAGACCTTCTCGAAACCCGAACTGTGTGTTGCTGATGTCTTCTTGAAGTTTTCTATATATCCTTTTGTGTATGATCTTCAGGAACAATTTTAGGATGCGGCTCATAAGCGCAATGGATCTATAATCCGAGCACTCTCTTGGGTTAGCTTTTTTAGGAATGAGTACAAATGTGGAAGTCAACCACTGTGATGGGATTTCCCCTCTTTCGTAGATTAAATTGAAGAGGTCCAAGAGAATATTAACTGCGTCGTCATCAAAGAGCTTGATCAACTGTATGGGGATCCGGTCAGGGCCAGGACTTTTTCCCTGTTTTCATAGTGTTTAGGGCATATTCTATTTCTGACCTCAATATCTTTAAATGTACGTCTTTCTTTTCTACGGTTGGTCTGGGAGGTCTTTCATCTTGAAAGAGTTCTGAGAGGTATTCTTTCCATCTACTCAGTTTTTCTTTCATATCGGTTATAATGTTCCCATATTTATCTCTTATTACGCTGTTACATGCTTTATTTTTGTAACATCCAGCCAGTTCCTTCACCTTTTTATGCATATGGAAGCAGTCATACTTCTTTTCGAGTAATTCTATTTCCTCACATTGCAAAGTCAGGTATTCTTCTTTAGCTTCTTTGATCTTCTTTTGTATCTTCCTGTGTAGTGCTCTGTATTCACTTTCATTTCCCTCCTGTCTTCCATAAGGTCCAGAATATCTGAAGTTATCCACGGATTCCTTTCCTGGGGTCTTTTGTTCACTAGGTGATTGGTCGCTATTGTGTTTAAACTTTTCTGCATATCTTCCCACATTGTCTTCGGGTTGTCTGTGCCTGATATATTAAGTTTTGTCATAGTTTCGTTTACCTCATCCTTCACAATGTTGCAGATTTCTGTATCTCTAAGAAGTTTTGCATCTATATGATTGTTTTGACATTTTGGTGTCTTTTTCATCTTTACCCGCAATTTAGTTACTACAGGGTTGTGATCTGAGTTAATATCAGCCCCTGGATAGGTTTTTGTCACCTTAACTGTGTTCCTATATCGATTATTGATGAGAATATAGTCGATTTGGTTTCTGACAAAGTTTTGTGAATTATCAGCGGGATATTTCCAAGTATACAGTCTGCGCTCTGAAAGTTTGAAAAAGGTGTTTGTTATCATTAGGTCCTTCTCCTGGCAGAATTGCATTAGTCGATCACCTCTCTCATTCCTCGCACCCAGTCCAAAACCTCCCGTATGAGCCTCTACTTTATCTTTGCCTACTTTGGCGTTGGAGTCCCCCATTATTATCGTGATATCAATATTTTTAGTGCTTGCAATTATTTTTTCTACTTCTGCGTAAAAATCTTCTATTACATCTACTTCCTTCTCTGCAGTCGGTGCATATACTTGTATGATGTTCAAGTTTCCTGTATATGTTTTTAGCTGAAGCATCATGACTCTTTCTGAGTATGGTGTAAAGCTCAGAACTGATGCATTGGTGATCTTATCTGCAATAACTCCAACTCCATACTGATGTTTTGGGTCATTACTTCCCGAATAATAGAAAACCCCGTTCTCTGTTTTACAGCTGCCACTGCCTGGCCATCTGACGTCGCTTATTCCTAATATGTTCATGTTGAGTCTTGACATTTCTCTTGCTGCATTGTCTAGTTTTCCTGCTGCAAAAAGATTTCTTACATTCCACGTTCCGATCTTCATATTACTGATCTTTGATTTCATGACCTGGTTCTCCACTGCTCCCCCGGAGATCCGATTGGGGAGCCTTTAACTCCGGAAAATTTGGTTTGGAACACATTCATGCTTGCTGTGATGATTGTACAAAGGATACCATTACGGTCTTTAATGCAGTGGTTTCCCCTTGCCTTCTGCATCCACATGCCGGGGCTTGTTGGGTTATTTGCAGATTAACTTGGTCAGCTGATGTACCGTCAAACGGTTCTTATTTAGTTTATACCCCGAACATTGACCTCAATGGTTGTATTTGTCTATGGGAGACTAATGCCCAGTTTCTTAAAGTATAGATAACTTTATTCTTCAAATATTTCCTATGACAACGATTGTTAATACAATTGTAACCATAGTAATTATAGGCTTCATAACTTTACACGTTAGATATCTGGTACTTCAGAAACCGGACATTAGTGTTTTACTTCACGAATTAACTGAATTTCGTTTCAATATTTTCAGATTTCTAAGTTACTATAGTACGAAACAAATTAAAACACATTCTATTTTAAATCATCATTTCGTACCTGACATCAAATAATTTTTATGTGAAGTTCAACATGCTAAATAATTAAGCGCTAGCTATTTGTAAAGTCCCAATGAAAGTAGCGTATTTTTTACTTTTATAATGTCGCATTGCTAAATTGCTCAGAATTTATTTATAGAGTTGTCAGAGTACGAACCTTGGGCAGACAACGACGAATCTATTGCCATCAACAGACGGACAAACTCGCCCCCTCGAAGAAATTATGCAAGACACCTCAATATCTAGTAACCTGTCAGTTCCATGTAAAGAAGTCAATGCTTAAACTGGAGAAAATTTATTATACGAGAAGGTAAGTGTATTGTGACCTAAGTATAAGTGAAAACTGTTCAATGTATTTTATTTAGGATAATTTGTATAATTATTTAAGCTTGCGTCAGTTTTTCAGTTTCTAATAAATAAGCCGCATCAAGTATAATTTCCACAGGCAAAAACTGTTCTCTTTTTAAGAAAATAGAAAAACCGATTGTCAATAAAAACAAGCAACTGCAAATAAATTATTTAGCTGGTTAGGTCACATTAAATGTTCTTCGTTCTTCGGAGTATAATTGTAGATTACTCTAAAAAATCTAAATGTTGACTTTTTTGAAAATGAAGGTAAAAGCAGAAAAAGTGCCCAAAAAGTTCTCGCTGTACGATAACAGCAAAAAACTGGATACATTTTCGGGACTGCTCGGACATGAGATTTAAGAGGTTTTAATATTTTATATTGTTACCAAAAAGTTGGATTTTTTTAAGCCGGTATTGTAATGTAACTTGGGTACTTTGTAAAACGGCGAAGGTGGGTACTTTGTAAAACTAGTTACTAGGACGATTTGATAAGAAATGGCGGTCACACATGTACATACTTGAGAAGTATACTTGCGCTCAAGAGAATTATACCTATATTATGCTAGACTTTGTAGTTGATATTTAGACGACCTTAGTGCTAAAACCAGCTCGCACGATTTTATATTATTATATCTTAATATTGACCTACTGATTAATAGTAGACCGTTGTATCCTGTTTAAAATCGTTAATGGCCAAATTGACTACTTTGATTTATTAAATCTTATAATATTTTCAAGCAGACAAATTGCCTTACAATAAACTTAACTACGGCTTACAATGAAATTCTTGAATGATTATAGCGCTATTTATATTTATTTTGAATTAGTGATTTAACTTAATTATTAACCCCTAAGTTAAAATAAATACATATAACCTCAATTATTGCAAAAGCATATTCTACGGATAGAACCACAGGATAAATTTGTTGTGGGGCACGACTGCCTTTCTACGCCGAAGATAATTGATGCCGCAACAAGTATAGTTGCGTAGTGTGAGATCAATTGCTTAGTGTGATTTTCCATTGTGCTAGTGCGCTGAGCACTCTTGCACTGTCTTCGTCCGTGTTGTTTTTCGTTATTGGTTTTCGTGTCGACTTGGTTCCTAGGATGTCATTGGATGTGTCCTCGTTGTTGTTGGATTCTTGATGCCGGTTAGTGAAGGAGCGAGTGTTGTTTGATTTTGCGATTTTAAGCAGACAAGAGAATAACTGTAGACACCTAGGCGAGGCTGATCGCTTTGGATTATGCAGATTTCTCCGCAAGTCCAAAACGATCACCCCAGGAAAGAACTGCACGTGATACGCAGGGTGTTACCCCTTGACTCTACTTCTACGCATGGAGCCCATACGGCGAGCTACCCCGTGCAGTCCCTTAATGCCTGTACACCCCCGTTTTTAGGCGGGAACCCGGCCTAGGGCATCAGCGATGCTCTCGTCTCCAGCTGTTTTTGAATCATTCTAGTTTTGTTAGTGATGTATGTGATTTAGAATTTTTGAAAAATTTTGAAAAAATTTGATTTAAAATTTTGAAAAAATTTTTGAGTTTAAGATTTTTGATTTTTCGAAAAGGAACGAGCCTTTAGAAATTTTGAAAATTTTGAGTTTTTTGAAAATTTTGAAAGTTTTTGGAAATTTTAAATTTTGAAGATAGAATGATATTGATATTATTTTTTTGGGTTTTTTTCCATTTTTTCTTTGTGTAATGTGAATGTGATTTAGTGCTCTGGTGGAAGTAGTAAGCTTTTATGTACTGTTCTGTTTGGATGTGCTACTCTGCTGAATAGTGTTCGTATGATTGGGTTTGTGTGGTTGCGAACTTGTTCTAAGAATATTGTGTGTTTGCCTGCCAGATATGTGTTTATTGTGTCTACTTTGAGGTCGTTGTGAATGTCTGCATTGCGAACGTACCAAGGTGCGTTCACAATTTGTCTGAGTGTTTTGTTTTGAAATGTTTGAAGTTTTTTCTTGTTTGTTTTGCATGCATGTGTATATACTATGGCTCCATATAGAATTTTGGGCTTTATTATCTGATTATAGAGCATTAGTTTGTTCTTTAGTGACATTTTACTATTTTTGTTAATTAATGGATAGAAAGCTTGTTTGGCTGCAATGCGTTCGTTAACTTTTGCTTGAATGTGCTTTTGAAAAGTGAGTTTGCTATCTAGGGTTACCCCTAGATATTTAAGAGAGTTTGACCATCTTATTACTGAGTTTTCGAGATTTAAATTTGGAATAGGTTTATTACGTTTAGTTGTTATGAGCAAGGCCTGTGTTTTTCCTTCATTAATTTTAATATTCCAGGTTTCTGCCCATTCGTATATGGAGTCTAAGTGTTGTTGTATGTGATTTTTGAGTCTTGTGTGATTGTTGTTTATTGAGAATATGCATGTGTCGTCTGCGTATATGGAGAGTTTAGTGTTTGGGTGTCTAGGTATGTCTGTTGTGTATAATGAGTATAGCGTAGGCGACAGAGGAGAGCCTTGGGGGACTCCTGCCTCTATGCGCCTTGTGGTGGATAGTGCTGTGTTTATTTGTGTAGTGAAGGATCTGTGTTTGAGGAATGAGGCTATGAGTTGAGTTAGTGGAGGTGGAAGATTGTGTAGTCTGTCTAGTTTGTGTATGAGTCCCTCATGCCATACTTTGTCAAAGGCTTTTTCGACGTCGAGGACTACAACTCCGGTCGATGCCCGTCTTTGCAGTCCTCTAGTCGCCTCCTCAACAAGCCTGGCAAGTTGGAGCTCGGTGTTGTGTTGTTTTCTGAACCCAAACTGTTCGTCTGAGATCAGATTGTTTTGTGATATGTGTGAGTTTAATCTCTCCAACATAACCTTCTCCGTCAGCTTGCTCAGCGATGAGAGCAAGCTGATAGGTCGCCAGTTTTGAGGAAAGATCAAGTGTTTGTGAGGTTTAGGGATTAGTATTATTTTTGCTTTTTTCCAAGATTTTGGGAAGTGTTTTAGTGATAGTATTGTGTTTATTATGTAAGTGAATTTGAGTATGGCTGTTTGTGGTAAGTTTTTTAGTGCTCTGTTTGGTATGTTGTCGTAGCCGGGTGGTTTTTTTGGGTTTAATTGCGCAATAATTTGCGCAATTTCTGCGGTGTTTGTTGGTCGTGTTTCGTCGTCTTGGTGTTCGTTTTCGTAAGTTAGTATTTCTCTGTAGTTTCTCTCTATGGTTGCCTCGTGATCTATATCCTGGGCCCCATCGCCTAAGGTGAATTGCGATTCCAGCGAGTCTGCGAAAGTCTCAGCCTTCTCTTCGCTGGAATACACCATTCCTCTCAGTCCATGGATGTTAGGATATGTCACTTTGTTGCGACCTTGCATCGTTTTGGCGATTTTCCATAGAGAGTTGTTTTGTGGGTTGACTGTTGTGATGTATTCTGTCCATGAGTTGTTTTTGTGAGTTCTTATGTCTGTTTTGATTGTATTCGTGAGTCTGTTTGCTAGTGTGTTTAAGTCTTGATTGTTTGTTAGTTTGGCTCGTCGTTTTAGCCTGTTTCGGAGCCTTATGTTGTCTTTTATGTTTTGTGGAAGCGAGTATGGGTTGTTTTGATTTGTGTGTACTGTTTTTGTGGCTGCGTTTATGGCTGCTTGTATCTCCTCAGTGAACCTAGCAACTCCGTTGTCTAGTTCCGCTTTGGAGGTGATGTATGGTAAGTTGTGCATGTTTTGTGTTAAGTGTTCTTTGAATATGTTCCAGTGTATGAATTGTTGTATGTTTGCTTGTTTGTGTTCGTGTATGTTGTTTATTGTGATGGCAATCGGAGAATGATCTGATGAGGATAAATCCTCCAGATTGTCAATCACAACATTGTGTGCGATGTTTTGAGTGAGTACTATGTCTAGTATATCTGAGCGTTCGTGATGGAAGTGTGTGGGTTCAAGTGGTGCTTGTACTGTGAAGTGCAGTTCTTGCGAAGCTCTTAGTAATGCAGTACCACTTGCATTGGTGGCCCTGCATCCCCAAGATCTATGTTTGCAGTTAAAGTCTCCTGCTGCAAGAACTGGCAGTGTGTAGTTGAAGAGTTTTGTGGTTTCGTCTAGTGGTAAGTTGTGTTGTGGTGGTTTGTATACTGAATGAATGACAATGTCTCCGTCAGTTAGACTGACTTTGATGCTTGTCACCTCCAGTATGTCTGACTGTGGTGGTTGTATTGCGTCATGTGTAATGTTGTTTTTTACAAAAATGGCAGTGCCGCCCCCCATACGCTGTGCCCTGTCATTTCTATAGATTGTGTAGTTTTTGATGTGTAATCTTGTTTGTGGGCGTAAGAATGTTTCCTGTACGAGTGCAATGTCTATGTTATTTTCAGTCAGGTAGTCAGCAAACTCGTGTCTTTTGGGGTAAAGAGAGTTCGCGTTCCAACTGACTAAAAATAGGTGCTTTGGTTTATTATTAGCCATTGAGATTAGCAAATAGTCTCAATGTTGGATTTTTATTTATAATTTCTGAAATTTTATTCAGTTTTGTTACTATGTCTTGTTCAGACATAGTAAGAAGAGCAATTAATCCGTTTGCTTGCGGCATTGCACTCGTTTGGGAGTTTGTGTTTATGTTTTTGTTTGTGGGTGTTGTTTGTGTAGGTTTTGGAGCTTGTTGTTGTGGTTTTGTGACTTGTGCAAATGTTATGTTTGTGTTCACTGGCCGTGTTTGTGGTAGAGGTTTCTTGAAGTTAGGGTTTTTGGTGCATTGTGAGTAGTTAGCTGGGTGTTCCCCCCCGCAGTTGCAACACTTTGCTGGGGTATCAGTGGTTTTAGTGCACTCTTTATAAAAGTGCGGACCTGCGCACCTATGGCACACAGGTTTGGCGTAGCAGTTTGAAATGGTGTGCCCAAACTGCTGGCATTTGTGACATTGGGTTTGAATTTTGTTAATGCTTCCTCTCTGAAGCTCTACACTGACTGGCATGTAATTAATCCTGTCTTCTTCCAGAATTTTGATGTCGGACTGAGGAAGAAGTACTTTGACTGAATTGGTAAGAAACTGACGTCCCCTACCGACCTTCAGCCAGTAGATCTCCTTGGGGGAATAGCCCCTGTCCTCTAGGTCGTGTTTGATGTCCTCAATGTTCATTTTGTTATCTAGGCCCTTGATGACATTTAGGAGCCTATCTTCCGGGAGGAAGTAGGAATGATATGGGAACTTTTTACCTTGTAAATATCTTGTGATGCCTCTATGGTCTCCAGGAGTATTTGGGGTTAATTGAATGCCTAGTTTTGATTTTTTAACATTTCCGAAACGAAGTTTCAGAATTGTTAAATCTTGGAATATTACTTTCCAGTGCTCGGGGCATCTGATGATGATGGGCACCACATCTGATTTTTTGGGGGCTGATTGGGCACTTGGGGTTGGTTGGAGGGTTTTGATTTGTGGCTGAGATTGGGCCGAAGTACTGGCCTCTGCGTGCTTCTTCATCGAAGCAGCTAATATCGGTTTGACAGTGGCTGGAAAATTATTGGGAGGGATTGTGTCCCTCTTTGATTTTTTCAGAGGTGGGAATTCCTCTGATTTGGGTATTCTGGAAGGTTTTTCAGAGTCTGAAGAGACTTCCATCTCTTCGTCCTCATTGGTTTCAACTGCGGGGGGTTGCACTATGTTTTGTGTACTGTTTTGTTGTGTGGGTGTGTCTGTGTCGGTGATTTGCGGCACATTAAAATGGTTCGTCATGTTCTTCATATCTGATGAAAGTTCATTAATTTTAGCTAAAAGTTGTGCAATTTGCGTACTCTGTTCATAAATAAGTTTGTGACTTTTGTCCGAGTCTTGTCTAAATTTATTGATGGTTTTTCTAAGCTCGAGGTTTTCTGCCTCGAGCTTTTTGATAAGGGACGACTCCATTTTAATGTGTGTCTTGTGTTGAGATATAGTGTTTGATGTGAGTTTTAGCTTACTTGTATGCACTGGAAACTGGAGATTTGTCGCGCTCTTTTCTCACCGCTCCGGTCATCGCCTCTTCCGGCGGAATTTTCGTTGTGCAGGCTTCCCTGCTGCCTGAGTTTTCTGCTTCCTTCGTTGTTGTGGTGTGTTGTTCTGCTGCTGTGTTCACAAAGTGACGAGATACATGCACTCTAGGTACGATCGTGCCGTCACTCTGTGTTGCGCTTGTTGTGCTAACGTCAAACGAATTTATTTACGCCAGCGTGAGCCAACGTCAAACGATTTTTGGTAGCATACACTACACTGAAAAGTATAGTGCTGCCTTTTGTGCCGTTAGCGATTATTACCTCACTTCACTTTTTGACTTGTTTTCGCAGAGCGGATGGGTAAACGTGTTGCCAGCGCGGCCGAAGCAACAGAACTCAATTAATTAATAAATAATGTGTGAGATCAATATACCCGTCAAGTATATTTACGCATCTCTCAAGCGCAAGCGTACTGATCAAATATGCAGTTACATGTGGTCGCCTTAATCAAAATTCACTCAGTGTAGTAAAATGGTATCAAAAATATTTCCTAAATATTTTAGACTAGATTATGCAATAGTTAGTTATCTTAAGTATGCAAAATAAAACTACCCGATGCGATGGAAGGTAGATTAACGTGAACATCCAATATAATCTTTTTGAACAAACACCTGTTGAGGATTTTGCATTTTACTTTTCTTATTTTTTTTAGAGAAAAATATACTGTACAAAGTGTGATGTGTACGTTTTGAGATGAAACTCCAGCCTCGACGGCCACGTCCATCGTTTTGTAAATTGTCCGTTTTTGAGATTGTCAAATTTTTTGTAGAGCTCATTCGCATTTAATTGTGTGTATTAAATTAATACTCTATTTTTATTTGTAATATTATTTATTAGTTTTAAATAGTCAATTTAAATCTAATTCTAATTTTTAGTTATTATTTAATTTTAATTATTTAGTTATTTTTTAATAAATATGTTCCAAAAATTATGGGTGTTATGTAGTATATTTTCTAAAAAACCGTTCACGATCGCAATTACAATTAATTCGCCGGTTTACTGAACTGACATTTCTTAATTGAATTGCACACAGTTTTTTACATGTATATCAATATATATTAATTATAATTGTGATGGTGACTAGGATTTTTATTTTTTATGCAGTTTTATTGTAGGAAATACACATACATTAATCCAGTTTCTCAACAAAATTAAAACCATTGTTGAATACATGAAAATTACTCTCATCCATGTCACAAATTTCACAATTTATATAAATAAACAACAAATATCACAAATTATACGCAGTCTCATCATTTACACAAAAGTATTGAATCCTTTATTCATCGTCGGTGATTTCCTGTTCTTCAAATGTGGTCCATGAACCTATAGAATAAAAAGAAATAATATGCTTATTGAACAATTTTAGATCTCACACCGGATTCCCAGCAGTTTTACACCTAATAAATAATGACTTCAACGTTTTCCCTGGCGCATAATTATTTTTCAAGAAAAACTAGTTATAGTTATTTTTCGTTGATGCAGAGCTGTTATATGCCAATTTAGCATGAAAACATGTAACAGATAGAGAGGTCAAATAAAGTCAGTGATTCCACCCTTAATCCTGCGTCTATTATGCTAGCCTGTCTAGCTGACTATAAACTGGATTTTCTGTTTGATATCTCTGGCTTAGTACATAATCAATCACTAAATCGTACCGTATTCTGTCCCGCTAACGAGAAAACATTCAAGTTTTAGGCCGTATTATAGCAATGCACTCCAAAAACGCTCAATTAAATCACTTACTTTGTGAATGATTTCCTTTTCGATGATAATATACATTAAAACCGGTCTCATG